>BGZK01001445.1:0-151418 GCA_005406025.1 Eumeta japonica
TACGTTCGATGTAAAACGTTGAATAATTTTCTAGTCCATAGTGAGGCATAAATATTTCAAGTTTGTCTTACAAATCCGATTTGCAACACGCTAGGTTCGCTCGCTCGCATCGTGTTTATGTGCCCTTATTGATAGGTACACAAGTTAAATTACGCTGGACCGTCTCACAGAAAACGGCTGAACAGGTTATTATAAAATAAGTTTTATTTGGACGCCATTGTGTGATGTTAGAACTATGTTTACCGAGGAATTTTTAAAAAAGAAATTTAATTAACATCAATCTGTCAGCCTTTTCATTGTACACAACATCATACGACGACTAGACGGTAAGCTGTTTGAGAAACACTAACGGCGTCATTTCAGAAAACATTCGGGGACGTTAGGATTTTACCGTAATTAAAAAATCGGACGACAACATAAATATATTTATGGTTGAATAAATTATAAAGTTTTTATTTTATTGTATTTATTACATTTATTAGGTATATGGCAACGATACATCTAATTCTACCATGCAAGAGGACAAAGATTAATACAAATACGGCACATCACTTATGACTAAACGGTTATTACGTTTTGCATTATTAATAGACTAGTCTATGGACTGTGCCGTTGTATTAACGACGACATTTTTTTCATAGTTTAAATTAAAAAGACGAAAAAGTTGCAAAAAAAGACCAACAATTCAACGAGAAACGAATTTGTGTGATTAATGTTTGAAACAGTTCCTTAATACTATATTTTTTTTCAGACGTGTCAGTTACACTTTTTATGGTGTCTTCGCCAAATTTTAACTGTCCGCACTTGTCCAAAAAAAATGCATTAAGTATATTTTGGTGTTTTAAAGTTATTTAAATTTTATTCGATCTTCAAATCAGATTTGAAAAACAAGATATTTCAATCTCGGTGCGTAAAAAACAAGTATTCTACGTACGGTTTAAGGCTTTCTTTAGTGACCGGTTCTATACAATCGAACAGCCTCTTAGCACTTTAATTGGTCATTTCTAGAGCACAAGACGTGTCATAAACACAATTTTCCCCACTTCATTTCACTGAATTAGAATAAGCCCTCGTCAACGTGTTGATATGCGCACTAGACCAGCTGGCATGCAGGCAGCCCAGTCTTTCTGTTTGTTTTTAGAGGAGACGTTATTCGGTTTAAAAGAATTCAAGGAAAAAAAAAAAAAAATTATTTCAAAACTTCTTGGAGCCTTTACCCTCGAGACTCGTAACACTAATTCTTTTTTATTTCAAAATTCACATTGGACCATCATCCACAACATGGAAACGTTCGTCAAAGACATCATGTGCTGCGTGACCTCCGGGAGAGTTGAGGAAAAGACTCTATTTGACAGGATGTTCGTAAGTGTATGTTAAAAAAATGTTGATATTGTTACGTGACAAAATTAAGACATTTAAAAATATTTGATGTGATATTTTAAAACTACCGTAAGATTCGTATCACTTTGCTTGTATAGTTCAGAAAAATATTTCCAACGTCGAAATATTTTATATTAAAAAAAAATACAATCCCATAATAAATGACGTCAGGATTTTAATGACGTCCGTGTGTTTTAATTTTATTTACTTGAAAACAATTTTTTTACAAATATACTGTCTATTGTTTAATTTGACACAGTACTAGGTTTTTCCCTAATTTGGTATGCTAATTTGTGAGGTAACAAGACATATAGTATATGAAAATATGAAATTACAAAGGTTATTATTACAAATATTAGTACACTTAGATGTTTCATTTCAACACGTGACGTGATATTTTGCGGTAAAGCCAGGAAAAAATGCTTTTATTATTCTCATATAAAGTTCGATCGGTCGCCGACTCGCCTTTCCGTTCAGTTCAGATCAACAAGAGTGAATTGTCCCGTTTAGTGGGGATATCTGGATGAAGCCGGCGGCACAAGTTAATATTTCAAAATAAAACATAAGCTATATTATTCGGGGATATCGTCTTTAATAACTATTTTTCTGCTGTTTATATATAAAAACTGTCACGAGGACTGCAGACAGAAGTGAAAACTTAAAACTATAACAATGGTTTTTATTTTTGAATATTCAAATTAATTGTTGTACCTACAGGTATTTGGCAAAACTTCGTCATATGGGAGCTCCCGTCCATCGACTAAGTCATCTAGTTATAGATAATTACTTCTACGGGGCGAAGCCGGGGTCGGTACCTAGTTTTTAATATGATTTCATTCCCAAGTCGATGTGGATGTTTTTTTATATTAGCTATTCCCAAGTCTACGCGCATGTTTTTTTTTCTGTGGTATATTTGAAAGGCAAATGAGCAGGCGAGCCATCAGAGAGTACATGGTCATCGCTGCACATGGACACCCGCGACCCCAGAGGGGTCACTAATGCATTGCCGGTCTCTTGGATAGGAATAAAACATCTGATGTAAAGAGCCGATTTGAGGGGGCAAATGGAGGAGTAGACCACCTGAACACTCACTGGACGAAACGCAACAGCGGAAGCTGCTACTTTCATGTGAGAGTGTGGTATTTCATCCAACAAACCGGCCTATTTCTGTGCTGTCTGAATGTTTTTACCTCATTTTTAAATCGACGCACAAAGTTTTTTACCTGTTAGCCATCTCATTCTCCAGTCGACAATAATTTTTTTCTCAGTACTCTAAGCTGTATGTTTTCTGCCAGTAGGACCATCTATAAATTAGGCCACACTTTAAAAAGGAGGGAGGAAGTCAACAAAGTGCGACATCGTGTGACAGAAGAAGCGAGTCATTAGTTTTGTGATGTCACATGTATAAATCTAAAATATTAAACTTTAACGTTAAAAATATAATTACAAAAAAATACTTATAGTAGTGTTGTTTTCATTGAATCATTTTCAAATTTAAAACATCTATACATTTGACCTCACGCGAGGGTTTGGGGGACGGGGAGTCACACAAACGTGACCATTGGTGACGAGGCCGGCGGGGAGACTTCGAAAGTCACGAATTTCCTAATGACGTAATTCGTGTGACCTAATTTATGGATGGCGCTGTAGCGATTCCTTTCATCTTTTACGGCGTGCCTGCCGTATTTTAAAAGAAATTGCACTATCATCGAAATGCACGCCTTTCTAATAATTTCCACTTGGCATTTCATTTGAACGTATTCAATACTCTCATGCTCTCGTACGACACTGGCAGTTTTTTTTTCATATTCAATTTATATTTGAAATTCTAGTGCAAAATGCCGATGCTGACTGGATTCCTTACGTTCGGGTGTTCAAATAGAAAAATGCGTATTTTAAAGGTAGCATTGATTTATTTAATTTTTTTTTGTAGAGAATAACTTTTGATTAAAAAAAATATTCATACAGTTTTTAGGAGGTGGATTGTAAATTTAATTTGTAATATTTTAAGTAAAAAAAAGTTTCACGCCTTATTAAATACGTTGAAAAACTAAATTGTGCGGTGCGTGTTAATACACGATTAGATTACAATAATACTATTAATACGTACCGTCATAATTTAAAATGTCACATATCTTAGGAAGACATGACGCATTTGTACTTTAATATGAGTCCAATAAACATAAAAGATGACATCGTATATATCGATATTTAAAAACTTCCATTCAAGAAGAAATTATTCTTGATTTTTTTATATCAATTTCAAGGAACAAATGAGTATACCAGCCACTAAAAAAATTTTAACAAAAAAACCGACATCAAAACAAAGACTAATCCGAAACAAATTAATATGCACTAAAAAGTAAAAAAAATAATTGCGTATTCTTCTACAACTTAATAATCAACTTACTTTTTCTACTCATCAATATGTAGGTACGATCTATGTGTTTACCACACAAGAAGGTAGGTAGATACGTACCTATCCACGTAAAATTTAACTCAACACATACGTATGAATAACAAACAATGATCAAAATATTTTTTAGAGTTCGCCTAAGTAAAATGAAATGAAAAATATTAAACTACTTAAAAGTCAATTAGTTATTACGATAATATAATATAGTTACAATTATTGTTATTTTTGGAGTCGGTGTCTATTGCTAGGTATATTGTAGTGTTTCCTTGGCTGAACACCGAGGAAACAGGCTGATTATGAACAAACATAAAAAAAAATACCGTCGAATTGAGAACCTCCTACTTTTTTTGAAGTCGGTTAGAAAGTAGGGGGTCACCGCTGTCTTTGGACAATCGCAAATCGAGGAGTCACTAGTGCGTTACCAGCCTCTTGGGTAGGAATAGGGTATGGAATGAATGGGAAAGTGGACTGATGGAGGAGAGAGTGAACTGATGAAAGGAGGAGGTGGGCCACCAGAACTCTCACTCACTGGAAGAAACGTAACTGTGGAAGATGTAACTTCACGTGTGTATTCTGTGAGTATGTGGTATTTCACCGGTCGACCCGGCCCATTTTCGTATCAATTCTAATTGTAACCACTTAATTTGGGCCTCAGTCAAATTTTCGTTCTCGTTTCGGAATTTCGGTCCCGATTCAGGTTTATATTCTGTTCCACGTTCCGCTTTCGTTCTGATTCCGCCACCGATTAGTATTCAGTTAGGACGAAGCCGGAATAAATGTTATTATAATATAACCTACACTATCCCCTAGTTATATAATCTATATTTTATATAGGTTATATTACTAGAGGATAGTATACATTTCTATGCGTGAAAGAATTTTTAGAATTGGTCCAGTAATTTGGTTCAATAGTATAAACACGCGGACGAAGTCGGGGATAAATGCTAGTAGGTATATAAAAACGCGCACGTATTTGAATACAACTTTGGGTACGTCAAAATTTCAAGTCAATAGACATACTACTTTTCGAGTTTAACGATGTCATAATGTGAAAACATCCATTTTTATATGAATACAGATTCGGTATATTTCCTATTACTTTCTTTGTCAATGTGGTCCAATGGTTGACACTCGCCCGGAGAATTCATAGAGGATTCTAGCTCCAATATCAAAGCTATATCGCTTTTATCAGAGTTATTGACAGATATTGATCAGTGTGATGTTCTCACACCTAGTTTAGTCGTTAACCTTACAATAAGACGTTACACGGCTACGGACGAGAACAACGTGAAGCTGTAATTGGCAAAGACGAGACCCGAGCGAGTCTTACGACGGAGGGCGCTGGAAAGATTTTACGAAATCGTAAAACGTAAAGCCTTGGGAAAGCGATGTATGACAGACAATTTGACAAAACAAATGCGTAAAATGTAATAACAGTGCGAAAAATATTTAAAGGGAAAAATTATTCGTATTATTCATAATTTTCTCAGTCGGATTTAACGATATGGTGAAAGTAACTTTTTAAACAATTCACGCTGACGATATGTGTAATATTTAAACTACAAAATTGTTGTTAAATATTAAAACTGATTTTACATATTCAAGATATGTTTTTTATATGAGAGTTTTGTTCAATTTAACAGAAATGTAATAGAATTTCGTTCGAAATTTATTCAGGATTTCATTTTGTTTTTGTCATTTTGATTCACTGTGTATTTGGAAAGGTCTCGTACTTATCGGTCTTCTGAAGAACCTCATCACTCGACATGCTATGAAGAGCTGTGCTCGAAGTTTAATCTAGAAGATAAAACGAAAACTGATGGGATCTACAGAAGAACCAGAGTGACCACCACAGCATCGCTAAGTCGAAATAAAAATGGATACATCACATCGTACGTAGCAGCGATAGAAAAACACTAGAGAGTACAATATCTCGAGTGGAGATGATGAGCTGGACGACACAGCGTGGAACGGCCCCCCGCCAGATGGACCCACCGGCTGGTAAAAGTGGCGGGCCACCATCGCTTAAGAGTTGGTCACGATCTTATATTTTGCCAGTCTAATGGGCGGGTACGTGTCCAGCACGCTAAGTCCGATGTCTGAAATAAGGTCTCTTTACAATAGGGTCCCGGCTGAAATGCAAAATTTGCCATTTAATTAATTTAAACGTTTCGTTATAAAATAAAGTTATATGTCAAGGGCTATTATTACTGTGTCAGAATATATTAATGAAAAAAAAAAACCCATGGGATTGAACCGCTCGGCTATCAGATTGCTTCATTTTCTAAGTGTTGTATTAAATTATTAATTGCTCAATATTTTGTATTGATGGGTAAAAAAGAGCAAACCACGAGTTTCTTGCCCATTCTTGTCATGATGAATCAGCATTTGGAATGGGTGGTGATGTTAATGTCGGAAACAATAGTTTATGACGCATTTCAAGTGGGATTTCTATTACCTATGAAAAAAATGCTATTTTTTGATTTGATAAGAAAGTGCATTGTAATCGTCGCTGCAGTACAAGCGTCAATCGCGAATCGTAAATTGTACAACGCACGTTTTACCTATTTTCAGCTATGCATTTCGGTCGCATGCACGAAATCGATTTCACCAGAGTTAAGATGTTACGATATCACTGACCTTTGCTCGCGATGTACCATAATATTTAGCTATTTAAATCCGCTCCCGGCAAGGTCACCATCGATTTGGGCTAGTGGGTCCACACGTCCGGGTAGATATGAACCATCGCTATGAGAAGGGTGCAAAGGTTATCTCACACGGACGCGTTATTAACGCCGGCCACGTTAAGACCTGACACGACCGCTTTGCAACATCCTATATATTATTTGTTTATACATCTCGAGAGATTAATAACAAACTGTTTACCAGCCCCCGCTATCTGTCACGGATAAGGTTTGTTATCTATACTCTAGAGATCGCTAGACGATCAGCCCGTCTCCGCTCGGACCGCTATGGTTATATGATGATTGGATTACTGACGAAAAAGACCGTGACTGTCGCTAATAGAAAGCATGAATATTACGTGTTAATAGTTTTCTAAATCTAACATAATTATACTGATTTGTATAGACTTTGACATAGGATTTACTATTCTATGGAAATATATATTAAATATATTACATTGAAACGGCTATTTCCGAATATAAATGTTCCGAAAAAAATATTTACGATACATTTCAGTTTCACCAATAATTTATAATTGTTATAGGCATGTGTTAATATTAAAAGTTCAAACTCTCCACAGTTTTTTTTTTTTGGAAACGGAACCAACTTAGGGGACGGCAACGGCAAAATTTCAAAGTAATCCAAATAAGGACCATTGTAATTCCACACACACACATACACACACACACACACACGTGTGTGTGTGTGTGCAAGAGGATATACGTAATACAAATATTTTCAGCAACTTCGTTGTACCCCGTATGCATGCATGGACATAAGAGTAAATTGGTTGTGCTTGTGAATTCCAGGACGCGTCACTCCCGATCTCGTCCTCGATCTTGATTCTGACCCCGGTTGCGTGTCCCTCGTGTTTCGTACCGTGCGTTCGTGGAGAAACAAAAGGGCCGCGTACGTCCCGTGCGTTTCTCCATGACGTAAACCACATCCGTGTCGAATATCACGCATGCTGGCCGTGAGGTTGAAGCATGAAAGCGAAGCAAGTAAACAAACAAAGAAATCCATTCATGCATTTTACTATATCCTATATGAATATACTTTTTAACTTGGCCATGGCCATTTATATCTGTGACGGTCATCGTTGGTTGGTTGGTTGGTCGGGAGTGCGGGACAACGATCTATATCTTCATCTTTTTATATACTAAAATGATACAACAAAGATATCGTTGTGACCCCGACTTCCGAAGAAAAGGAGGATAATGTTTTTCGAATGTATATATGTGTATTTCTTTGGCACGTCCAATAAGCTAAACCGTTTGACGGATATCAACATACAAGGTGCCATTAAAATCGACTCAGTTCTACGAGTGACACAGGGTACGACATAATCGGGAAAAATTAAAATCGAGTGTTTTTAACGGCAAATTGAGGGTTTCAAAAAATTTGTCTTTTTCGAAACGAAACCTATTGAATGGGATATTAAAAGGTTAGGGTTTTTTAGAGGCGGCCACAAAAATATACGTATACTT
This sequence comes from Eumeta japonica, assembly GCA_005406025.1. Lineage (NCBI taxonomy): Eukaryota > Metazoa > Arthropoda > Insecta > Lepidoptera > Psychidae > Eumeta > Eumeta japonica. The sequence goes on from BGZK01001445.1 coordinate 7,969, forward strand.
TTTATGTCTAAAATTAATTTGATATAGCACATCTCTAAAATACTCTAAATACATGAACTAATAATGGAATTTATTAATTAATAAAAACATAAAGTGTGAAATGTTTTTCACTTTTTAATTAGTATTTTTTAATGAAGTCGAGTTATCCGTTTCATTCAATAATTTTTCTTGTTAGACATTTTTTAAAGGTATAGTCACACAATACGTTTTAAACAGTGTCAATGACTTTTCAACTCTTGTTTGAATCGACAAAAGAAATTATTAAGAATTGACATAAGCAGTAAATAACTTTAGTCAGCATTTTAATCCGGATCGTCGTACAGGCGAAGTAAAGAGGTCGCCTTCGTAGCGAATTATGTGCAACTCATACGCTTATTGCCGTAAATATGCAGAAAATAATATCAACAATTTATTGTTATTCGTTTAAAACCAAAAGGTCACAACTTGAACCGTAGCATATGTGCAATAAAATGTTTTGGATTGGCGTTATCCGAGTTCGCAGTGAATATAATCACCTTTACGTTACGTACTTAGTCCTTATTTATAATTGTAGAAATTAATGTGTCTGATTGGAATATAAAATGTATTAGGTATAATTAGTAATGCAGTATATTTTGATATGTGGATGCACAATATCAAAATTTTTACTTCATAGCTTTTCTACGCAAATCATGAAAAAAATTTTTTAATCATTTCAGATATAAAAATAGAAACGAAAAAAATACGTACGACGTTTTTGCTTCCAGACTTTGCTTGCAAAGTCTACAGTGCTCGATTTTAAATAATAAAAACGAACGCATGGAGTGTTACAAAAATGAAGGAATAACAGCGCCACACAACCAAAATGTCTATCCTAAAATGGAAGGTCTATCCGGGCTTCGCCTCTTCCTAGATGTTTACGATACTAAACAAATGTTAGCATGACTCCATAGTTTCGGACAATACTTCTTACGACCTCGGTGCCGAGGAGTTGGAGCCCAAAGAGATAATATTTACGTGAAAAACCTATAAAATCAATCGAATGTCGATCGGATATATCCTCGGTTCTAACGGTACAAGCGGGCGGTATATCGCTATCATAACGGGGAAGTTTAGAAAATGGGGTTCAATCGATCGTTCACTCCTTAATTTGGTCCGGTTGTAATGGGAAATATAAAGTTCCAAACGAATCCAACGAGTTATGGAATAATTCGTCGCAAGATTCGACCCGAACAAAGAAATAAATAACAGAGATAAATATACGAAGTTAAGAGTAAATTAAATCGTTTAAAAATACGTTTCTTTATTTAAACGCTCGTGCGTTCTACGTATAATAATATTTCTTTCGCTTGCATTTATATACATTTTTATTCATTTTTAAGCGCGATCTGCCGCGTCGTTCTTCCATTAACCGACTTCATTTTGATATTCGAAATAGGTCAGACGAAGTTGGATATTGCGATGTTTAAAGACATACGTATTTTTAGTGTGAAATAACATTCATCCAATGTAATGGACCTAGTTGAGATATTATCTTAATATACAGGACGTATTTAAACAAGTTGCGTAAATTTCGCATATTTGAATATACACTGCATCTACGCTATGCGCACTTATTATCTAACTTAGATATACAAAAAAACTACACTAGATTTAAAAAAAATCAAAATAAAATCAGTGATTTTTTTATAATTGATATTGATATAAGCCATCGGGGTTATACCAACATCATTAAACATCAAATCGTAAAAGTCCTTTTCCGTACAAAATAGGGCAATAATTGTTCGATTTAAAAAATATTGATTACCTACCCTAACTATACTGAAGTACAGGGAGGAGTGATTATTTTGCACGTGTGTTTGTTATGCATTGTTGTACGCTAAGCAAATATATATATATATATATATATATATATACACTCAAATGCATCATGTTTAGAAGGTATCAAATTATAATTTTTAATTTCGAGAGATCGGATTTACATGTAAAATCAAACATTACATTACTCTGTGACGTTAAAATATGGTGTTTTCAATGGAAGCTATCTATTTAACTCGAATACCTTTATTCTTAGTCTTCCTTACTTCCTGTGCTACGTAGGACACCGGAAATTAAAAAACTAAAAAACTAAAATTCGCAATAATCAATTAAAAAATATAAACAAGCTCAGTGTGTTTCTTTGAGAACTAATGATAGCTCAACCATAAGGGCGTAGGTGATGTATAATAAGAAAATGCAAATTATGAATAATGTCTAAATAAAAGGCCGAATTTTCACAAATTCATTTAGTGATAGGATCCCGCTGGCCCTTTGGGCGGGGAACCAGATACCAAATTAAAATAACGTTTCATCGAATATATTAGGATAGCATTTAGCTTCTCCTTAAAGACATACACAGGCATATAGATTATATTATTTTGTTTTAAAAAAAATTTAATGATGAATAAAATCTTTCTCGAATACGTGAATGCAGATAATTTTCTTAAAAATACATTACAGCATAGGAACGGATAATAACGAGATATTTTCGTTAAATCGATATCACGCCCGATGTAAGAACGTCCTTCAACTTGTGCCTCACGATAACCCAGTGCGCCAGAGTGCTGGCGAAATTATTTACCGTTGTCGATATTTACATATGTATACATAAAGCATTCGAATTGCGCAATTTGCGGTAATACGAAAGTAATGACCGACCGAAACTAGATTGTCCAGTCGAGACCGAAACTTGGCTAGACACGTTAGATTTCTATGAAAAAAAAATCTAGAATATTTTCTATTTATTTCTAGACTTGTATTAAAAGCAATTAATATCGTTAAGTATTAAAATAAAGTGCAACATGTAAAAACTATGAAAAACGTATTTGTAATTTTGTATTTTTTTTATCTATATATGTAATATTTGGATACTGCAAAGATATCCCAATAGATATCCTAATATGTACTAAGTTTGTTCTATAATAATGTGTTATATATTATCATCGATTGAAACATTTACGGTCTTTGCGACCCGTGTATTATTGATTTATTGATATTATTGATTGAATAAATAGTTAAATTTTATAATTAAACAAATACTATTACATTACGCAATTAAAAGCAAAAACAAACCGATACAAACATATTTTTAACTATGAGCAACTATCCAAATTGTCAGTGACGGAGAAATTTTTCTGGCGATTTTAAACACGAACGAAGAAAACCGAACGGGATACTAGAAAACACGAAAGTAATTTTTAGATGGGCTGAAATTTGGCCGAAACCGAAACATGTAGGTCACTACACGAAAGTGTGAACAAGACAGAAGACTGGCCCGGCTTCGCCCGGGCGTTCTTGAGGTATTTAGCGTCGCAGTGCAATTAATCCTAACAATTTGCAGCGTCAGCGGGTCAACGAGTTACATTACAGGGTTTAAGCTTTCATTACAGCAGCCGTCTAGATACTGATCGAGCTCGTGTCCTCCAAGCCGAAGCTATAATTTTATTGCATTACAGCGACTACTGCTATAAAAGTGTCTTTTATAACGATGAGTTATACAAGAGTTTATCCCAGTACCGATGATGCTTTAAATGGTTGTCAAGTCACACGCGACTTGTCCTCGTCCAATTAAGAAATAAACAGACTCGCGGGTTATCCACAGGTTAGCCCTTTAATTCGGATTTATGACAGTTGCACGTTCGAGTAATTTAAGATTTGTTTTAAACAGCATTTAATTATACATTTGGATACATAAATAAATAAAGCCTCTGCTATTTTAAAAATCAAGTAATATAGCCAATAGACATACTTTAAATTAAAAAGTGACGTTTAATATTCAATTACAAAATAGGTTACTTGAGGAAAAACAGAATCGCTTCTATTATTTTTCGTACGGTTCTGTACCTCCCTCCCAAGTAAATAAGCGTCTGTCTGTATGTTTAACCAAGGCCTTTTATTTTTACGAATGCGTAGAGGTATCAAATTGGAGTTGATATTAAATATTTAGGTATGCGGTGCCTGGGAGCTGAAAAAATCGAGCTACTCTACGCAACCGAAAAATGCTCTTAAATTCATTTATATTGATGTTAATTTATAAATTAAATATAGTATTATGTCTCGACACTCATAAATAAAAACTATAGGAATTTCTCCCGTTGACTTAGAATTATGAAATTTAGCAAGAAGGAAGTGTTTATAGCAGAAGTATAGAGCAATATTGCGAGAATCGTTTAGTTTGCAATTATATCATACGATTTCTTTTATGATTACAAATTTACAATTGCAGCCGGAGTACGGAGCGTGACAAAGACCGACATATTTTTGAAATAAAAAAAATTTACATTTGTAAAGTCATATACGGGCGAAAGTTTTATTGTGACAACGACTTGAATGGTAAAATCATTTTAATGTGAATATTCATTCGTATAGTAGGAAGAAGGATGAAATAGTAACAATTTAAAACATTTATTTATACAAAGAATTATATTTAAAACATTAATTTATACAAAGAATCTCGCACTGAATTTCATATTAACAAAATTTTATTTTACCTTTACACATACATACGTATTTATATACAAATATACATACAATAACTTGCACATTTGCTATGCACTACTCTCTATTCTGCGCGTAAGGTGACCGATCATAGTTGAGGGGAGAGAGACGCAAGGCATTCGGCGGGCCTCTCTCGTTCTGTGACTCATCGTTATTCGTTACGAGCGTTACATTTTTCATAAGTGACTCCCAGCCGCAACCTAATTTAAGACGTTGTCACGTCAAACACAATTAATTTTGTATGGAACCCTTAGGGTGCGAGTCCTGTTTCCACTTATCTGGTGTTTTTTGTGCGCTTTTAGGGTGAAAAATGAATGCGAGCCATCCAGAGAGTTAATGATCACCGTCGTTCACGGACACTTGTAATGCTAAGGAAGTGATTAGTGCCTTTTCCGGGGTTTTAGAAAAAAAAAAGTTGTTTTTCGAATTTACCCAAGGCGCAGACTATATCGTCTTTCATGTTTTCCGTTGATTATAAATAAAATAAAAACCTTACTAAATTAAAATTATTTACTTATTATAAATTTAATTTTTAATCAATAACTGCTATTCTATTATGCGCGAAAATTTATGTTTGGACGCTGACACGTGTATTAACAACGGGCAGAACGCTTCCCTCTGACCCTTAAATCGTTCTACAAATCATATCTAACGAATTGAATTGATTTGATCGATATAATTGACAGATATCGAACACCTAAGCAATCATTAGTCACACAAACTATTAGAAACGTCATACAGGCGTGCCGAACTGACCCACCAACTAATTATTGTAATCGTTTTAAGCAAATACTTCTCCTGTGCCGAAGTGTAAAAACAATATATAGTTTCATGAAAACAAAGTAACGATATCTGCACCTTAATGAAGCACAATCAATGAATAAAGTTTGACAAAGCTTCCGTAGAAATACAATTTTCACGGACTGAATATGTAAACACTTTTCGCTTCTCTTGTGTTTTCTATTTTAACAACAACGTTTTCACGAGACTGACTAATTTTTCAGGGCATAGTAATAAGCAAATGGCTTTGAGTCAACTATGATGAAAAATACTGAAACGAATGAGCCGAGAAGTATTAAGAGATTCAAAAAAAAAATAATCAGATTAAACAAAAGCATAAAATCTTCAAAAGTCGATGACCACGACACGAGTTAGGATTTGACATTGAAAATAACCAAAATGTTTTCATAAAGCCCCGGTTCACGGCCGATCCGTATCGTTATTATTTAAACAATAGTCGCGATAAATGATGTCTTTATATAACAAATCTGAATCTGTATTGAGATAAATTCTATATAAAGGATGTGTCCTTATTCTAACCATTAAAATGTAACTACATGTTCTAAGTAACACTTATATTATGTTGATAATTAAAAAAAAAACAAATATTTGCACAATTACTAAAATATCGATTTAGGATTTTATAATGTAAACATACTTCAACTTCAATTGATAGGATTGACAATAAGATTTTTGAATAAATATATTTTTTTTTTGTAATAAATAGAAAGCTCATACTTGTATAAGTTTTATGACAAACTATTTTTAATTTTTTTTTTCGCTATAATTGAAAAGTAGTATCAGATTAATAAATAATTTTCGGGCCCAGTACTGAAAACACGACCTGTTTCCGAACGAAACTAAGCGCGTGTGACGCCACCATGTTAGATTCCATTCAGCGTCCAGAGGTGACACATTGTTTTGATTTTTGATCCATTAAATTATTTTCGTCAGATATTAGACAATATATCGGAAATGTCGACCCTCAAAAGTTATCGTGCCTTTTTTGTTCCATTATGCACGAGTACTAAGAAAAGAACTCCCCAAAAAATGTCTTTAAATGTCCCACATAATGTAAAATGTCGAAATTAATGGTTTCAAGCAGTGCGCAGAGATGATCTCAAAACATTTTTTTTTTTTGTTGTGATGATCACTTTTATGTAAATATTTTTTGACGTGACAACGTCTTAAATTAGGTTATGGCTGGGAGTCACTTTGAAAAGCGTAACGCTCGGTAACGTAACGATGAGTCACCGAACGAGAGAGAGCCCGCCGAATTCTTGCGTCTCTCTCCCACTCAACTATGATCGGTTCTGCCGCGCGCAGCACTAGAGAATTAGTGCATAGCTTACAATGTATTGCCTTATTGTATGTATATTGTATATAAATACGTGTATGTAAAGGTAAAAATAAAATTTTGTTAATATGAAATTCAGTGCAGATTCTTTTGTATAAATTAATGTTTTAAATATAATTCTTTGTATAAATAAATGTTTTAAATTGTTACTATTATTTCATCCTTCTTCCTACTATACGAATGAATATTCACATTAAAATGATTTTACCATTCAAAGTCGTTGTCACGTAAAACTTTCGTGTATACCGACTTTACAGGTAACCAAATTTTTAATAATATAGTAATTAATAATTATTTATATAAACAAATAAATTGAATAAATAAAGTTTGGTAAACAAAATTTTAATTAAATTCCAAATCATAACCTTTAAAATCATAGGTCAACTGTCAAAATATGTACCTTTGTAGGCAATGATCATGACAAATTCGGCATATATGCAGGTAAATATCAATTTTACTTTTTTTAAAACGAAATAAAATTATCACGTCTTTTAGGTGATAAGTTCACATGTGAGTTATTTCTGTTTTTTTCAACATGAGAATATAAAAATAAATACCAAAATAATATTTTTTTCTAATAAAACCAACGACAAACAATATTGGTCATGAGCTAGAGCGGAAAACGAGTTCAAATCAAGCACTGGCCGTAGAAGCTTGTTCAGAGATTGTCTAGAAGATTAGAATCTAGAGTGCATTAGAATCTATTCCAATACGAGATGACAAGGGACCTAATATGATGACGTCATGTATATTTCACCGCTCAACTCCATTTACACAAGTACAGGCAGTCCGATTGTCTGACATTAATTACAGTGGCGCGTAAAGCAATTCCGACAAAATATTTTTCTAATTACACTCTTCGTAAGTTTTTAGAAATCAGAGTGGATCGGCATTTGCTCAAAAACGATCAATTTTTATAAAATGTAGTATAACTTAAAAAAAAGACATCAATTACGTGAGATATATATATTTTTAATACAGACTCCTTTCATGAGATTTAGGAAAAGTGAAATTTTTGTTTTTCAGCCAATTAAATTTGTTCAACGTATTCGCGTTAACGAACGTGTTCAGTGTAGATAATAAATACAAAATGTTATAAAACACGTGCCATACGGAATTTCAAAGTTGACGTGAGATTTTCCATTAACCAATCACCTCCTAAATGAGATTTGAACTCGCGTATCTTTTGGAGGAGTATTAATTTATTAACGTGGATTAAAATTGTCAATACGTTAGAATAAAAACTTGTCGGTGACATGTAACAAATGCGCATAAATATTACAAGGCCATTCAATTTTTTCAACTGAAACTGATCTAAACCTGAAACCTGAAATGACATTTTTAGAGTTCCGAGGCAAAATGGCACAAACGGAACCCTTACAGTTTCGTCATGTCCGTCCGTCCGTATGTCACAGGCATTTTATTCAAAAATTACAAGACTTATATTGATGAAATTTATAGTGTAGGTGTCTTGTACAAGCCGCTAATTAATTTGGTGATTAAATGACAAAAATATATATTTCTAGGGGGGGCCTAACGGAAGCAAAATTTTTTTTTCAGCAAACATCAACGAAAGGTACATATTTCGACAGTTCTTTTAAAAAAAACTCTAAGGTTTCGAAGAAATTTTTCTGATTACGTGAATAATTTCGGAAATAATCGCTCTAAAATTGCAGTAATGGTGCCCCCCCTTCCCAATGTTCTAAACCGTATGTCCAAAAATAATGAAGGTAACGCTTTATAAATAATTTAACCGAAAATTGTTTTGAACATGGTGGGATATTCCGTTCTTGAGTTATTGCCGAAAACTGCGCTTCTCAACAAAAGGATGTAAGTGCCATGAAGATACGCTCCTTGGCTGATACACTTTACACTAGTCTAATAGTAATAGTCGACATACGTACTTGCTCTTCTAGTTACAGTCGACTAAAGTGTCTATAATTATTCTGTGCGGGAAACATGGAAAAAATGTAATGATGTATTTTTTTCATCTTTGTAACAATGTCTTCGGAACCCTATATGAGCATGGTCTGACATTCCAGTTTTTTTTGACATTGCCATAGCCGCTGATTTCATTTTTGCTTACGTGATTTATTTTCTATTCCGAGGTCTCGATTAAAATTTCTAAGATTAAAAAAAAAAAAAAGAAATTAACAGATCAGTAATTTTTTGATGAAAAAGATTTGACTTAGTCGTATTTATATCAAAAATGAGGACAAGTTGTCTTTAAAATCTGTTTACCATTTCGTTTACAATTGCTCATACTGTACTTACCGACTATTTGAGACATCCTGTATAATTACGCTAGCGTAACCGCCGCAAAGGGGTCAAGATTAGCACGACCGCGAATGAAGTGAACACGAGTTATTGTCGAGTTTTTATCTGAGTGTTTTCTGCTTGAGGAAAGTTCCGAGTTTATCTCGGCAATCGTTAAATTGTTGCGATTTTAAAATCAATATTTCATACTCGAGGATTGGATAACAACATGATTTATATTTTTTACTTATTCATTTTATTAAAGTAATATATATAATTACATATTAAAGATTTGACTTATCCATATGTTCGTAGGACATGTATGAGAATATTCTTACTTTACAGTAAGAATAAATAAACATTTTTATAGCACATTGTATTAGGTTTACACAGTTCAGATTGAGATAGTGCATGATTTCTGAGCAGTTAACGTAATGACTGTGCAATCAATAACCATAGTTATAATTTGATACTCTAGGGAATGGCGTCAGAGATTGTATCCATTATCTTCACGACGAAGTACAATATGAATAGAATAGAATTATTAGAATACATTTTATTAATTAAAAACGAATTAATTATAAACGAATAATCATAAATATCGCGAAATCATAAGAACATAGTTCCCTATACTCATTCGTAGATTTCGCACACTCGAAGATGCAAGCGTTACGCAAAAAAGTAAAAATAGGCATAAAATGTTCTGATTACAAAAAATATATATGTAAATACAGAATTAACCATATGCGTAATTTTAAAAAATATACAGATCATGCATCTTTTTGATGTATAATTGATGTTTTTATGAAGTTGATGCGAATGTTTGGCTTAGATTACTATTATTTTGCTTTTTTTTTTAATTACAAGCGATTAAGGTATAATTTCACCGAAATTTCTCATTATAACTTTTGATCAGGGAGACTTATTTATCGATCTGATATATATATCAATAATTTCATACAAATACAGAAAACTTATTATTATTTTTAATGCAAGATAAAATAAACAACCCATATGCCAAAGGATAGCATTTGAACCGTTTACTACATCAGCGGATAAAGAAAACAGAAAACGTCCATCCATGTCACAGACAGGGCCAATAAATAAATCAGTATCGAAGCGACTGAGCTTCGCTTGGAGTCTTCGGTGCAGACCTTTCAAACTGGAGTAAAATGATTGTGTAAGGGTATGCCTCTACATTGCGGCGATACGAATCTAATTGTACTCCATTTTAAGACGGTGGATGGTGGCATTTTAAGATGGAACCACGTTTCGAAGATCACCGAATTTACCGTTGACATTTGATAATTGACAGTGAGAAAAATTGTTAAAAATTAAAGTATACATTTCCAATATTAGATAAATGTCTATGAACAGAAAACTTTACCTGATTACAAAATTTCATCCAAATCGTTAATTTCCGAGAAAATTTTATGTATATATTTATATGAGACATTTTGATTAATAAATAAAAAGCATCACGAGAAATATGTATAATTAATTATTGTATCGCCCGCGATGCTTCCTCGTTATACACGTTTATGATGGTGAGTGTTGGCATTAAATTGAGGAAAAATTTTAACTAAGAAAAAAACTAAAGAAATTGAACAATTCGAATTGCGATCATCGAGATATAGACGTTAACAATTCACGCAACGATTTTACAAAGATTATATATAGAATGAAATACAAGTATACGGCCAAAAGCAAAGTGCATCTTGTGGTTTTCGGTTACACAAGCAATAGCATGCGTTCAAAGCGCTCGCAAAGTCTATAGGAAAGTTTAATAGAAAAATACTTTAGTATAATATCACAGTAATCAGGTACAATACAAAGCGCGACCTAAATTCCACACCCTAACGATCATTATCGACAGACAGTTAATGGCAGATACCATAAAGTAAAATTCCCGAATAGAACAGTCCACGTATGAATTGAAATAATGAAAGATAAACTCGTATGACATACGATTCATAAAATCGCGTGAGCCCTACCTGGTAGCCGACTAGACATAGATAAATATTTTTTTTGCCAGCACGGCAAACGTTAAAATTATTCATACGACTGTGGCATGTCGTGACGACACGGCTTGACGTCAATAGTTTTTTTTTTAATGGCGAAGAAAGCCTGAATATTTAATAAGACGAATTTTCCCACTATTCTACCACACTTTTTCCGATGTGTAGGTGTGTATACAGTTACTTACATACAGTTACTTGCTCACATTCACGTCGTCCTTTTATTAAAAAAAACGTATGAAAATCTATCACGTTCCGACAGATTTATTTTTATACTTGGTCGTAATGTATTGATTTTTTTTTTGTCAGCATACGTATCTATACTATTTATGAATAAAAATTAGTGTTGACTCTTATTTCTTTTCTGAATTAATTTTTTTATAAATAAAAGAAAATATTCATAAATGCTTACATACTGCATAAATACTGTACAAAATATCGGCGTTGAAAATAAAAAAAAAGAGAAACTAGTCACTCGTGTAATGCTGGCTCTGGATAGATAGTACAAAAATATTTACTAGTGTTTGAATATAGTTCATAAGCTTCTACATTTGATATATTTATTATATCTAGAAATGTAAAATTATATTATTTACATGAAATATAGTGAATTGGCGTTTGTTTTCTTTTTTCCTTTAATAATACACTATAAACTCACGCCTATTTCGCAGAAGGGTAGACAGAGACTATAGATTTCCACATGGCGCGATCTTTGTATATCTCTCTTGTTACACTGACATCCATCAATCTTTTCATGAAAGCTTGTCGGTTATGGCTGCTTAAAATTTGACCCTTTTTTAATACCTATACCACCAATATGATCTGCATAGAGTGAATTTGTTTTTATTGATTGCTATGTACACAATACACATACAATTTTTCTGTTTTGAAAGTTTATCATTAAAGAAAATTATATATAAATTCATATAACTTTACTATATTATTAAAATGTTATTGCGTGATTTACTCTTTACGCAGTATTTGATGAAGTAAATACTTAATATTTTCAACAGACATAAAAAAAAAGAAGAGGTTCTCTATTAGACTATATGATTTTGTATGTTTGTTACGCGATCACTTCGTCATTTATTAACCGATTTGGATTTTTTTTAAATTATAAATATATTAAAAAATTAAGTATACCCTTTACTTCATTTTTTTCAATATCCATTTATGATGAAGAAGATGCATTAAGAATTGAGGAACATCCTCAAACACTATAGGAACACATATAGTGATTTTGTTTTCAGCGACAAGTCAAACATTTTCATAGAAAGTAGCATTTAGTCATGTGAAACTGATTAAGAAGACCGCAGACGGCCACTGGAACTCCTCATTGATAAATATTTCACGGGTGGCGATAAGACATCACTATTAATATAGCTAATTATAAGAGAGCAGATTTAAATAAATGATTCTGACTAAAATGGTATCATGGAGCTGATCTGATGATGAAATCAAATTGTGATGAGATGAACGCTGGTTATAAATGATTTTTAACCAACTTCAAAAACCTATTTAAATAATTGTATAAACAGTCTTCAAAAACAACTAATTAGTTGTTTTTGGAGTCGGTTCCAGCTGAAGCAAGGCAAAAGAACATATAGTCTATAAACATGAATATGAAACATTAAATAGATCTTCTAAAGAGGCACAACTGTCCAATTATTGTTTAGCTGAAACCGACATCAAAAACAAACAAATACTTGCTTTTGAAGATTGTTTACACAATTATTTAAATAAGTTTTTGAAGGCGGTTTTTATTTTTTTCGTAACTTGTATTATTTCTACAAATGCATTATAAAATGCAATGTCTAACTCTGTAAATCGAGACCCAGTGAAAACTGATACAATTCCAGACACCGCTAGTTCAAACTTTTCTGCCGGAACGCCTTAGAATAAAACTTGGTATTTGAACAACAATATGGTTTGTATTGTAAGTTCGATTATTAAGAAACTCTTTGAAACTGACTAGAGGATTTGAAATACATAATAGCAGTAATAGTAATAATACATTACAACCGCAGTAATAACTAACTGCGATTAGACATCGAATAAAAAATTTCGAAATTTCATAAAATTGTCTCGAAAATTGCCAAGTCGTGTAACGTACTCGATTTCTATTAAACTCGAAGATTTGACAGAATCCTACCATTAGCGAAAAAAGGTTACTAATAAATAGAACTAATTTTTTTTATGAACAGTTGGACAATAATTTTAACACGAACCATATGATAAAGAAAAATACGATATTCGTTACTGACTAGAAAATAAAAAAGTATTAAAAACTAGTCGATTTATTTATTTCTCAATTATTTTTTGTATTTGGTTATCTTGCATTAAATTTTGTTGAATTAAAATAAAAAAAAAAACATTAACTTTAATTCTATTTATGTCAAAATTTTCAAATCTCTTAATAAGTTAATTCTACTTATAAGTATTACTTCGTGATATTTGTTAAAGTTACATTTTTAATCACAGAAAATTCATAACGGTCTAAATTTTGAAAATCGAAAAACATCAAAAATTACTATAAATATAAAAATCTACATTACCGCAGATTAAAAAATAATAATATAGCACTTACAAAACACGACTCCCAAATAGAAGCCGGCCACAGACACGAAAACCTTAACGACGTCATGGGTCGCGTCTAGGTCGAACCTTTTCAGGAGGTCGCTCATGACGGACGCGCGCACCGGCCCCGCTCGGCAGCTACTGTCCACCATGTTGACGTTCATCGAATCAAAAAAAAAAAACGAAGAATCGACCCGGCGAAAAATAGCCTTATCGACACCGACGAAAATGCACCGATAACCCTCAAAACCGACAGTTACAAAAAATTGCATTCGCCCGACGCATGCTCCGCGATGATACTCGGCCGCGATAAACGCAACGCGCCCGCCGCCGACTCGTACGATTGTGGCCGGCTCGAGCCTTTGTCGGATTGCGTTCTGCTCACGCGCACCCGCACTGACCGCCGCCGCCGCTACCGTCACTTTTATCATTCGTAAGTGTTTATACCGCCCGCCGCCGGCGCGCGCGATATATCGTGTCTCAGGTGGTGTGATCCATATTTTATTATAAATGATATTAGTACATTATTCATTTGTATATATTCTTATAATAATGCTAGTAGTAAACATTCTAAAATATTATGTCAGATACAAAAATTGGGATGGCATCCCCTAAAAATATTGCAAATTATTATTAAAATACTGAGGAAAAAAGGAAAAAAAATCTGTTAATGGAGGTCTAAATCAGTGAATGTAGATGTAACTTTACGTATTTTTCGTTAAGTCACCAATATAAATTGGATAATAGATCATTTGAAAAACAAACCATAATAGTACAGAACAGTTAATGCTATATATAAGTTGAAAATATTGGAAGAAAAACAATACGTCTATTGAAATAAATAAATGTCAAAAAAACTTGTTTTTTTAAATTATTTTCTAACTAGTTGTTTCAGAAAAAAATAATATACGAGATTCTAAGGAACCTGGTTATTCATTAACTATGGTCAAGGGTCCTAAGGAATACCGCACACTAAAAGTACTTTAAATCTTTGCATACAAAGTAAAAGACTAGTTGATATCTTGTTTAATATGACATAGGTTATCATTTGTAGTATCATACCGGCTTTATTATACATTTTTTTTTCATTAATGATGTCAATAATGAAACAAGGCACGGGATAGCACAATGAGCAAGTTATAAACAATAGGTCCTTACAACGTTAAATTTTATGTTGTTGCCAGAAAGGAACAATAGAGAGTTGTTAAACCTTTTAATATATAATTAAGTATATATTTTTATATTTAGTAATTTAATTTCAATAGTGCATAATGCATCATGTTTGTATTATGCAACTATCATACTAATATTATAAATGTGAATGTAAGTTTGTTTGTTACGCTTTCACGCCAAAACTACTCAACCGGTTATCATGAAACTTTGTACATATACTCTTGAAGGTATTAGAAGTAACATAGGATACCTTTTATTAAAAAAAAATTATCATATACTTTCGTACCATCTATCCTTACAAACTATAGCATTTATAATACCTATAATACATATTAATAAGATCATCATAAAAAAATACTTAATTCCAATTTACATACAATACACAATATAGTTGTTCGAACATTTATAACTGGAGAATAGCTAGACCGATTTTCATTTTTAATTTGTTGGATTTGTCTCCGTCCCAAATAGCAAAATAATATAAAAACATTGAAAAATTGACAAAAAAATAAAACGCTTTCTATCATCATTATCACAATTTTCCATCACCACGCGGGTGAAACCGCGGGGCGCAGATAGTTACTTATATTCCGGTTATTTATTTATCCATATGCGCTCCGGGCGAAATTATAGATGAGGAGAATCAAATCGACGCCAGCGTTCGGAGCGGATAATTTACGCGTTTTAAGGGGCTGTTTTAAACTTTAAGGTTGTCAAACACACGCCCATTTTTTAAATTGATAATTAAAAATTAACCACTAGAGTTGATGTTTAGTGAATAGAAAACTTACTAACAGCAAAGATGAATGCAAATTTTGCAAATTTCCGGTTGCCAAATGGACAATAATCGATTGTTGCTGTAAAAAAGTGTAAGTTAGTACTACCATAACCTCAATATACGTATTAAAAATAATACTGATCATAGCAGACATCAAGAAATTTACAAATTTCGTAAAAACACCATTTTTTAACATTAAAAATGTTTTCCCGATGGTTTCAGTAGGGGCCCCATTTTCAGCGAAAACGCGAATTCGCTTTGATGTGGTGACTTCTAGATCTAGGTGAATGGTTAAGATATCAAAAGAGTAATATGAACGAGCACTAGACGACGATGAAAAAAATTTTGAGTTTCATAATTTTTTGATGAAATCACAAAAAAAACCGCTATAAAATGGACGCATGGACAATGGCAATCATAATACATCAGAACACTAGTCAATGTCGTTGTTATTGTCTTCAGTTATCGTAAATTTTACTTGATTATCTGTTTTGGTCTCGAATTTTGGCAATTCCTTGCGTGACTGTAATGTTGTCCTGATAAAGCCATCTCGTGATGTTGAACCGCAAACCTTTGATGACGCCTCACTAACTTAATTCACCTTTCTACAAATTGGTTATGACAAGGATATCTAGAAATATGAAATTACAAGCCGTTTTCGACGATCTCTCTTAAGTTATGTTTTTAAATCTTTGATTAGCGGTGATTCTTGGATCTGAAATAATCAGTTTTGGAACTGCCGCCCAGATAACTTTCAAATCTTCGAGTACGATTTTCAGAATTTCTCCAGTGGTTGGTTCTTTGGATGAAGAACAACATACATTGGATTGAACCCATGAATAACGTTTTAAAAAATGTTCATAGATTGGTAAATATATAGGCTCGACTTTTCTAAAAATACTAAAAATGGGACAGGCAGAAATCTTTATTGTTTCTGACATAATGAAGAAGAATTAGTTGAGCCAGAAATAAATCATATTTGAATAGGACATGTTGTTGCTCAATAGAAGAAATACTTGTTACCAACACGAGCTACCAATTGTAAAATTGTTGAACACAAAACTGAGAAAATTTTTTCAACACTCACTTGCACTGATATCATTACTTGTTAAATAAAATTCACTAAAAAAGTGTAGGTAAAAAAAATTGGTTGTCTGTAAAGTCAGTTTACGAGCGATAATTTTTCTTGATAATGTCATAAGAAAACATTGATGAAAAATTGCATATTTTTATGAATTGAATTGAATTATTATCACTTACCGCAATTGTTGTTGTAATAAATAATGGAAAACACATTAACTTTTCACTTCACTCTATAAACAGTTGACAAAACAGTTCACGTGTAGGTTGTGTGCGGCCGCTGTCTCTCTTCTACTCGGACGCATCGGCCGATGGAGTGGTAGAGAGAGATCGCTTGTTCCGCGCTCTCGCTCGCACGCTCGGCTTAGGCGGAACGCGACAATGAGTTATGCTTTCTCGTACGTGCAGTCGGCGTTCATCGATTTATAAGACGTTATCACGTCAAAAATTATAATTCATTTTTAATATCAAGAATAACATTTATCAGTAATAGAAACAAATATTACTTCAAGAAGAATAAAATTAAACGCCATCCACGAGGAAAAAAAAACTTACAAGAAAATTAACTACTTTGCTATCTTGAGAACGAGTGATAATAAAAAATATATGAAAAGTGTTATAGAAACTGTAAGATGTCCTCTCAAAAGCCTATTGGAAAAGTAAAAAAAAATTTAGTAAAAAATCATAAAATTACATGCCCTTTTTTTGTATTAAAATAAAGTAAAAAAATCACATTCGACAATTTTTAGATGTTCACCAAGGTTTTTGACTAAAAAAAAATATTTTGTTGGAACTACCCCATTTGATTAATTATTTATTTAGGAAACGAGCGGTCCACCTAAAAATATTAAATAAAAAAATTAAAAGAAAAAAAAAAATTATAAAGTACAAATTGTACTCCTATGCTAAGAAAATAAAAAGAATTTTTTTTTCAACGCGCCCCAGTGTAACTACAACAAAAATATATCATTGAAAAACACTTATAAAATATACACAACCCTAATAAATGCTCGGCCAGTCTGCAAGGGCGAGCATGGTCGTCAGGTGGTGGCGCCACGTGACGAAATCGAATTCTGCTCCGCGCTTGGATTCCGTGATGTATTATTTATAAAAAAAGTTATCTAGTCACTTACTCACAAATAACACTTGATGTTGTCAGCGATGTAATTGTCGCCGATAATATTATTAAATACGTCTCTGATTTGCCACGTATTCTACTCACCTCTAAACAAATAAGGCAATATAAATCAAAATTATCGCGTAAACGATAAACACCACGCAATATTACTTGCGGACTCGGAGGTTGTTGACTGTCAGACTAAGCATCACGTAAGTCTTAGAGTTACCTCTGCAAACTCCCCAACAAGTTATGTTTGCATATTCGATAGCAGTGAAAGGCATTGTTACTAAACACTTCAATATTAATTACACACAATCTTAGTTTCAAAAACGTCAATATCGTAAACGTAACACTTATATTATAACTGTAACCTAACACTAATACTATATTACAAAATTGCGAATAAACAAAATACCTAACTTCCTTGCAAGTTCGACGACCGTACGCGACTTTGCGTGGCGGCTCTCTGGCCACGCTTCGCGTATAGCTGAGAAATCACGGTATGGCTCAAAACCGTCAGCTGTTACTAAGGTTGGAAGATCAGAATTTTTAGTACATGTTTTCAGCTATTTTTCTCAGAAATGGATTTTTTGATGACTACTGTTTCTTTGACAAAGTTATTCTAAAACAGAAGATTATGAAAATTTACGGAAATATTAATGATTGATTCCATACGGTATGTACATTAAAAATATTTGGCAAAAATTAATTGTGGCTGATGAGAGGTGAGAGACCGTACCAAAATGCAATAAGACTATTTTCAATACTTTTATCTGTTTGAATACACCAATCTACAAGAGCGGCCAAGTGCGAGTCTAACTCGTACACTAAAGGTTCCGTAACACCGTACAAGATTTAACATACATATTTTTTCATAGTTTAATAAGCAAAGGTCTAATCCAGTGTTTGAGATCGTTACTAATTAAGGAAAAAATCTTAGAAGCCTATTATCACCTGAAACCGATCTTGAATATAAGGCGAGTCATTCTTGAGAGACTGTATACGAGTGTGTTTCGATTTATTGTTTTCGTAAAATACAGTATTCATACACAACAGTATGCACTAAGATCAGAGAAAGTTTTGCGTCCCGTCCCCGTTCGGCGCAGGAACAAATTAGCGCAAGTCCGACTGACACTCAGCCGGTTTTTATTATTTGTTGTTTTACTTAAGACTATGCTTCAGGGATGTCGAACATGCAATAAAGTATCAATATATATTGTATAGACATTTTTTGAAAATATCGATATTGATATTTTTTATTAAAAACTATCGATATATCGGTATGATTTGACAGATTTGATAATATATGTCAGTCATGGTAATAATACGGACGTACAATTGAAATTGACAGACATTATCTGTCATTTTGAATTGACAGACAATGTCTGTCAATTGAAATAGACTCTGTCAGACAGAGTTGCCAACTTAAAAACCAACCTAAGTAGGTACCAATTTAAAAAGCCGAGTCGACCAAAAACATAATGTAATTTGTTAAAAAAAAAATGTTAGTATAAAAAAAGTATTCCTTTTTAGGATTTTTTAATCATAAAAAAATATCGATTTTTATACCTTTTCGATACTTTGAATTTTATATCAATATATCGAAACACTAAATATCGCTCAAAAAGATCTATACATCGAAAAAATAATATCGATATATTGATGTATCGATATTTTTTTCAATAGGCCTAGTATGCATTATAACTGTACTAGTTGCACGTTTGTGTGTATTACCATTATTAATATCGAACGAAACATTTTAATTTTCAACTTTATTTTATTACTTGTTATAGCGGCTATAGTAGTAAACACTTGGTGAATAATTGAAGTATCTACCTATTACAAGTCGGAAAATACAGCCCTGTGATAGATGGACGAATACACAGCAGTTTTAGCAATAGGGTTCCATTGGTACCCTTTAGGTACGGAACCCTGAAAGAGAAGACATCTTGTTCCGAATAAAAATAAAAATGGTCACTTCGGCTAGATAGATGACGCATAATGATATTTTATTGTGTCCCCACTACGAATCACATCGCCTTTCGTAAACACCTAAGTATACTCGTACATTTATTTACGAAGACGCTACAAGGCAAACTCTTGTGGATCATTTGTTTTTAAAATACCGTTGTCTTGGCGACATTCAAAAATGAAATGAAATAAACTCGTAGGACATAATATAAAAAATAAAAGCCATCAAATCTATATAATAAGCCTAATTAATCATTGCAAACAATTATTTTGTATATACGATGTAATAATTGTACGTATAATTTCTTAACCGAATCACTTGCACAAAGTTTTACAATGTTAACGACAAAAAAAAATCGACATCGATAGAATTTTTGTAAATACAATATTTTTTCCATTTAAGGTACATATATTATGTTGTGCTGGTTTCATTATGAATTTATGCCATTCCGCTTGTGAGAGCGTGGTATTCCACAGTCGAGCTGGCACATTCTCGTGCTGCAGCTGAATTGACCACAGCATGGCTTCATTACTTATTGGTTGGTTAGAACCTCTTATTGTTTGATGCACCTCACATTTACTTTACACTGGAATAAGTCATGTTGCCAATACAAACATTCAAAAGTAAGATAACGATTAATGTGCTTGTTACCCTATTTAAGGCTTTTATTTTATTCAAGAGTTATAGTGACAATGTAGCACACGGATAGAATATTTTAAGGATTATATGTATGATATTTTATATCTCTCATTAATGCCCTCCTGTACAATAATTTATAAGAAACCGAAGTCAATATCGAAAGCGAGATTAATATCTAAATAGAGAGTGATTTGAATTTGAGCACAATTTGAAGAGATAAGAGCGCAAAAATGGAATAGAAAACAAGACCGAATCGGAACTAAGAACGAAATCGTTATTTAGACAGAAAATAGGATTGGATGGTATCAATATACCCAGATTACTTTACACTATAAAAGATAAGAAGTTATGCTATGCCCACGCGGGTGGAGCCGTGGACAAAAGCTAGTATACCAATACAAATAAAATGAAACAATGCATTTCATTTATATATATGCAGAAACACATCACTTGACAACGACCAATTTGGCTAATTTTATTTGAACAGGAATAGGAAGGAATGGTAATAAAACTGTAATTAATATTTTTTTTAATTTATTATTTCAAAAATAAACATTTAATAATTAATTAATATAAGAATGTAATATACTTTTATACATAGACATATGTTTGCAAACATGCCAACACACTATAACAAAATTGTCATCAGGATCAAAACGTGACAAGTTTAACCTGTGATAGAGAAATTCATCACAACTTTAAAGGAAAAAATTGGAAAAGTTGTCCAGAAAATTGCAAATTTAGGCCTAGAATTGCTGCTTCCATGGGATTTTAATATCAACTAAAGACCGTAATTTATGATACCAACGAAAAATATTCGTAATTTATTTTTTGTTTTGTTCATCATCTCCTAGAAAAAACCTCAGCAATAAAAAATTCAGAACAATTATAAAAGAAGGCCATATAATTCATAGAAATTCCAAAAATCATAATTTTTATATGCACTCTCAATTATAATAGTAGTTTCTATTGTGAGACAGAGACAATAAACATGGTTGATTTCTTTTTGCAAGCTTTTATTTAAGCTAATATTAATGTTTGTATGTAAATTCTCTGTTTCAAAATTTGCAAACAATTTTTAACGATTTGCTGGAATCCAATTGGCACTGAACAATAGTAACCAGTATAAAGCATAGGACCTATGTCAAATTGTCAAGCTATCTGTTGTACAGGTTACTACACTAAGTACATCAAAATTTTAAAAAATCATACATATTCTATAGGGATAAGTTCAATATTCATATCCATCCCTAGAGCCTATCTATCTACACCCATAAAGAGACATATATTTTAGTGTTTTGGTAATAAAATACTTAAAACGATGGATTATGAGTGAAACAGAGCAAAATGCTAGGCGCACTAGATCTGTGTTAAGTCATAAAACCTCAAAATCAATCATAGGAAATGCATATAGGATAGTAACAAAAGCATACTAAAAAGTTTCAGTCATAATCATTTTGGCAGGTAACAGGGTAGTAAAGGTGTTCATTAATCGGAGCAAATTTCTTTTGAATATAAAACTTGATTTTTCGATATTTTTCACCAGATACCATTACTGTTCATGTTTTCCATAAATAGTTACTTTGCATTAATATATTCAATAATTCAATATATTCAATAAGTTAAATATATTCAATAATAAAATATATTCAATAAGCATAATTCCTTTATCAGACAACCCCAAAGTTAAATCATTTGTAGTTTTAGTTACGCTACAACATAAATGCTTAATAATTATATATATGTACATACACATACATACATATATATATATAATTATATATATGTACATACACATACATACATATATATATGTTATTTGGGTAGCTACTTGAAGATGTTACCCAAATAGTTAGTCGCTATAGATAATTCTAAAGTAGTTTAATAAATGAATATTCATAAATAGTAATAAATTCGATTTAAGTGTTATGGATTTTATAACTTCAGATATATTCAAAATTATACATAAACTAAATCCCAACATTTTATTAAAATAAACTGTTTATTATAAATAAAATAACCAAAATAGTCTCAATACGGAAAAAAATAAATATACATAGATGTTATACGTTCGAGTACAACTTATGAAGTGTACAAACAAATCTTTAACAATCTGATCTGAACTGGTATTGAAATCAAGAACAAAACAAAGGTCATGATCATTATCCACAAAGAAATGGCTCTATATAAAAGATAAAGGAGTTAATTCTATGTCCACATGGACAAAAATAAGTATATGAATAAAATGACATATTTTATTTAACCCTGGATTACTAAACGATCCTGCAAGTGACGTTGTTACTAAACATTCATAAAAAATACGAGATAGAAATAAAACAAAATAAATTATTGAATCATAAATTTTAATTATTTTAGAAATTACAATGACATTCTTTGGGTTTAAGAGATCACATAATAATGAATGTAGTATACATTTGTTTAGTCTACACAGTATGGATTTTAACATTTCATACAAAAGTTAGTTGTAATTTTTTTAGCCTTAGATGAACACAAGGCACATCTTTTTCTAGAATTTAACTCTTGCATAATTGCCGCTTCAGAAATAGCTTCAATACCTAAGATATCTTTATGAGCTTTTTGATTTGGAGTATTTATTACTTCATTTAGGTGAGATTCCATAAGAGCATCATCCATTTCGAAAACGAAGTCGCGCCTGGATTTACTTTTTTTTGTTTCTGCAATTGTTGCTAGCATAAATGACATGAGTTTATAATTACAATATTTATCATGTTATAAAAAAGGCATAATGGCCATCTACGGGTCTTTCTGTTACAGCACATGGCAGAACAAATCTGGTCTACTGTGCCGACAGCTCCTTTTGTTGAGTTGTAAAACTAAATTATTTCTGGTTTTCCATTAGTACCTGTCGCAATATTGTCATGTGTTGCTGACAATCGATATACAACTTTATTTTTTTTTTTGGTTTATAATAAACTAAGGTCTTATGGCCGTCAAAGCAAAAAACAGATGTTCCAATTCGACGAAAAGTAGAATCCTTTACTTCATTTGGTATTTCTCGTTTATTACTATGTAAGGTTCCTACCAGTTTCAAATTATACTGAGCATTGAGAAGTTCTAAAGCTAGTGGTATTGATGTGAACCAATTGTCCATCGTGATATTTCGATTGATTCCATAATTGGTGAAGTTAAGCTTTTGACATACTTATCAGCTAGTGGCTCGTTTTTTGTTGTATTTTCTTTACCTAAGTAAGGTGTAGCATTCAATACATATTTGGTTTTCAAATCGGCTGCCATTATAATTTTTATACTATATTTGTTCGGTTTATTAGGCATATACATCCTAAAAGGGCAGCAATCTCTAAATCCAACTAATTGTTCATCAATAGTCACGTAAGCACCTGGAGTATACCATTACTTGCAGTTGTTTATAAATGTTTCCCAAATACCTTGAAATGCTGCCAACTTGTCGTCAATTCTTCTTGGTGAAAATGTATTTTTATCATCGAATCTCAGGCTGTTTGTTAGAAATTCAAATCTAACTACAGACATACAGACTTTGGAACTCATTAAAAGTTTTGAGGGTAAATGTTTTTTTTTTAGTGCAGCAGATATAAGTAACAACCTGAGCAAAGCTTTCAATCCACGCTTATGAGTAATGGTTATTGTACTTGTTTTATGAGTGGAGTTTGACTTTTTTGACTCAATTTCCATGTTGGTATATTTGACTACTTTTTCAAGCAGTACATCGCTAAGAAATAAAGAGAATATCTTACACCATTTCACCATATTACGTGCTTCACCTTGAGGCCCTCAACAAAATGTATAATATTTCTAGAAGTAGCTCGCGTTCTTAGCTGTCTACGCTTCGTGATCCATTTATGTCCATTTCTGCCTCAAATACTTTTTTTCTAATTATAACAACCCTGGGACCACATAGTGTTCTATTTTGACTAATTTAATCAGTTTCAATAGAATCTTCAGAGTGTGAAAAATCAGATTCTATACAATGGTGTAATTTTCATAACTGAGAAAGAAGAACATCAGAATTAGAACTTTCCATGATATCTGGCATAATTGTGTATTCTTCTTCATTATCACTATCAGTTATCTGATGCTCTTCCACTTCTAAGTTGTCTTCTGAATCACTCAGTGTCTCTTGCTGCTGTGCGCTTTTATTGTCATGTTCAGGCACCTTCAACAACTAACAAATTCAATCATTTCCAAGAACTCGACACATCTAAAACAATATATTTTATTATATATATAAACAAAATATACCATAATCAATTCAAAATCTTTGTCAAAAGTGATAAAAACAAGTACACTTACCTTTGCTCAAAACTCATGCAATCACTAAACTTTCATAAATTTTACGACACACTTGTTATAACTCAATACACAGATCATACCCGACGAAAATGACAGCCGGACTTAATTAGGAAGGTATACAGTGAAGCGGGGGACGCGGGAATAACGCAAACTTTTTTTTTCTAGGAATCATAATTTTTCCCTCGTATTTTTACGATAGTTTATTTATCTAGGGTTAAATATAATTACTAATTTTATTTATTAAGTTCTTTGATTGAAAAGAATTATTCCTTGAAAGTATGAATAATTTATTCCAACTTTAAATATTTATTCACTTTATTTCGTTTAATATAAAATCAAAAGTTTAATTGAACGAGATTAAAATGCATATTTAATTTTAAAAAACAGCCAGCTCTGCTTCACGAGCATTCATTGTTTGGCATATTTTGCAGTTGAAAACAAACATTTCAGGATCTCTGAAAATCCTTGATCATTGAAATATAAAACAGAATGCAATTACTATTTACTTCAATCCAAAATCACAGAATAATAAAAGTATCAACTTACTGTACCTAATATAAAGTACAGTGTAAACTCTTTATAACGTTATCCTTTATAACGATAAACTCCCTATAACGTTGGAGTGAGCCCAAGTTGGTTGGTTTGCGTTAAAACTCACATATTGAAACACTCTTTATAGCGATACGCCATTCTCTATTACGAAGAAATGTGTTCATATTTTTAGACAGTAAATATTTATTATCGGTATTATTGTTTATGTTATGTTATCAGGTAACAAAAGACTTTGAAGCTCCGAAACATCAGAGGTCAGTCTAGCTTTTGTTATCCTTAATTGCCTTGAACACGTGCAGTATGACGCATTGTTTTCTCGGAAGTGATGGTCTTCGACCAAGCATACTGGGTACCTATCGTATTATCAGTCGTAAACCTACTTTGAAACTGTTAACATGGCCAGTAAACGGAAAGCGATTAGTGTTGATGAAAAAGTTTGTGTGATTATAATTTTATGAATAGAATACATAAAATAATACAAAAAAAGTACTGGCATAGCAAAAAACGTCGTAAACAATAATTTATATGTATAAGCATTAATTGTCTAAGACATACATACATATTAAAAATTCTTGTTAATTTGGTTTTTTTTTGTTCACTCCATATAACGATAACTCTCTATAACGACAAAAAATGCTGAGTCCCTTGAGTTTCGTTATAAAGAGTTTACACTGTATATGTCGAAATTGCTTTTCATACTTTAGAACTTTTAAATACACCTAATTTTGGTGAAAAAAATTTCAGTTTAGAATTTTCATTACTATTTAATTTAAATGAATAATGACTATTTAAAAAAAATGTGCTCACTTAGAATATTTGGTTTAACACTAAGAACTCTATATAGTGACGAAAGCTATTTTTGAATTAATTCAATTAAAACAAAAATAACCAAAACTAAAAAAAATAAACAATTCAACTAGTTGTTTTACGTCTATTGTGAATACATGAGAATAATTTTTCAGAGAAAAAAACTACTAGATGTTTTTAACACTTTTCTACAAGCAACTAATGTCAGGGAAGATTTAATGTTAAAATCATGAAATCATATCAACTGCTTGAATTACATTACACAACCAAGTCTAATGTATAATCAATTATTTAGCTATATTCACTTGTACGTTGTTGATAATTTACGTGATATGTCCTTTTTTACAACCGGCGCTGTTTGTTTATGTACGCTCACAGTTACGTAATATGACGAAGGCAAAATACAAATTGTCTCAATCATTGTGTAATGTTCCATGAGATTTTAATGACGATTCAAACGACGCTTACAAAATGCCGTGGAAATTTATAATAATTAGCTATATTTCGCACAACGCGCGGCGTTGCGGTCAAAACAACAATAATGGCGTCGAGTAGCATTTTTGTCCCAAAAAAAAAAAACAATGAAAACAATTATCATATAATGTGTACAACAAAAGTAGCACAAAAAAAATGTGATTTGAAACATATTTATTACAAAGAATATAAAAAAATTACAAATCTCAAATGGAGGCAGTGCAAAAACTGTACTTAAAAAAAATTTTTTTTGAGAAAATACTGTGGCTATAGAAGCTGGTGTTAACCATACTCCTGCAGAGTACTACCGTACTACTGATATAAGATGCATAATGTAATGAATATTGCTGATGTGGATTATCTGATTGTTAAAAAGGACTGTACTGACAACCCAATAATTCATATAATTCCTATGGAGGAGTATCATGACATGTCGTTAGATATTCAGTCTGTGGACACTAGTCGCAACAAAATTCAGTACAAACTTTAAGATAGATTTGTTATTATGAGAAAAGCAGTTGACTTGTTTATACCACTATGTCCCATCTGCAAATCCAATTTGATATTTTGCATAGTCAGAGAGAAACAAGGGAAAAAATATTATTTATCATCTGACATTACAACAGAAAAGTCATAACATAAGGTTCTTTTTTTAATGTAAAGATAACAAATAATAATCATTTTGTTATTAAAAGACACTAATTCATGTTTTTTACAATTTACAACTGCTGCTCTAGAACAAGATATCAGTGGAGTGGTTTAACATTATTTTATATGTTTATAATCATGTTTTGGTTAAGTATATCAAAAAAATCATAGGATATTTTTCTGCATAATTAACCTTAATGTACTAATCAACTGAGATTATAGTTAATAATAAAATTTAATTTTATAATATAGAGAAAATATACAAGAAACAACTAAGTAATTTTTAAGGTGTATAGAGGTATAGAGAATAATAATGTAAATATTTCTTATTATTTATATTATTCAAATAGGTTGCAATTCATTAAGTAGTATATATAAAATAATAAGGTAAATACTTCTTATATTATTAAAATAAGGTGCAATTCATTAAGTATTAACATGTTTTTGACAAATTCATAATTTTATTCATAATTTGTCAAAAAACAAATTTTAAAATGATAAACATCATTTTTTTTTGGAATAAGTTTAATAAATATCAAAGTTTTTTCCCTTTAGATGAAATGTTAAGATTAGTGTAAAAAAATAAAATTAATAAGGCGACTCTATTCATATAAGGACAGTCTCTATTGTTAAGCGACAGAATGTGACAACGCAAAAAATATCAGACTTGTGTTGTTTGGGCCTATTTCTTTTAAGTCGATTTACATCTCGCTTTTGATGCCATTTTAAATAAAAAGTTACAAAATGCTATATTGAATACCAATTTCAATGTATGTTTGATCACCTATCATAAATAAACTAAATTTTGCTTATTTAAAGTAAGAAATGCCATCCTTTTTCAAAGCTTCTGATGTACTATTTTTGTATTTTTTGACAGAACACTTCAATGTCATAATGGAAGGTGCGACAGAACTACATTAAGTACAATAAGTGCTACACTGTCTGTTTCAACACTCCTTTGCCTTAGTCATTTTTAACGTGAGAGTGTGCTTCTCCTCTTTGTTTTTATAGATCAATGACTACAAATTTGTATATTTTAAAGAGGCCTACAAAAAAGAATTCTATGATAGTATTAGTCTATCTCTTAAAGATAACCCACGGCAATCATTTTTATCTTTTGGATATAAGAGATTATATTTGCAAAGTTATTCTGACCAATACTATGTTAATCCTTATACAATCAACTATGTAGTTGTCTTGGCTATTTATTGTACATTATACTTGTCCTTTACAATGTCTGACATACAAAAATTAATATACCTGTGTTCATTCCCTATGCATAAAAAAAAAAATAGTTGTTCCTGAATTCATTTGAGTATTTGTACTATTTAGTTGATTTTAAAAACTCTTTCACTATTAGAAAAGTACACCATAAATAAATAAGGGCTGCCCCTAAAGTAGCTACTTTCAAATTGATGAAAGTGTATACATATTAACAGTCAAATATCCTAAAGGAATTGAAATTTCTTTACCAATAATCCTTATCAATGTAAAAAAAAAAATGTGATATTAAAACAATTCCTGAGGAATAATTCAATGGTGGTGTCCAAATGGTGTCCAGCTTCGAAGACAAGAAATGAATATATTAATTGTCTTCTAATCGTAAATGAGTCGGATACTTTTGATATTTCTAATGATGAAGATTCATGATTTTATTTTATTTCATATTACTTGTACATATTTCACTAAAAAGCATAACTTCTGCAAAAATAAAAAAATATGATTATCTTATAAAAAAGTTCAAAACACATATTTTACTTTTATTTAAAATCTAATGAATTTATTCTTCTGTTGTTCTTTGGACGCAACTCTTTTAGGGCTCTTATAATGATATTGACTGTAATATATATCTTTAGAAATACAATAAAATTGTTGTTTACTGATAACAGCAGATATTCATTGTATGCATCAAGGAACTTTTGACTTTTTTAAAATGCACAGTAATTCAGTGATTTATTTACTAAAACGAAAACAATTCAATATTATTTTATATATTAAATAAGCAGTTAATTACAATTTATAAATTTACAATAAGCAGTTAAGTGTAAATTATAATTTTACAATTAACTGCTTTTTGCACTTAGGATAGGATAACGCTTCTGTTAGTTATCCTGATACATACTTATCGTTATATTTAATAAAGATTTCAGTCTAATGAGTACTTTATTAAATATCAAAATGTATGTTAATTTGATATTGCTTTGGCTCGAGGCATTTTTAATAGATATATTAATTTATTGAGTTTGGTTATCTCTTGATAACTGTTATATATTTCTTCTTCATTATTTTACATTTTTAATTTGCCTTTAGCTGTTACTGACTTCTAAAACAACTGAATTTAAAGTTTTTAAAAGGAGTCTTTATGTTTCTGAAAAATTATTTTATTTAACATTTTTTAGTAATTACATAATAAGATTTCATAATTTATTGGTAAATTTCTTATTGTTCATTTTTTTTATTATTGCAAAAGAATTAGGTTGATATCTCTTGAAAGTCTAATTTATGCATAATTACATGTACTTTATCAATAAGTTTAAGTCATTAAATTACAGTAAATTCAACTTTGACCTTGAGTAACTTTTGTACAAGTGGATTTATCAAAAAATGACTTTAAGCCTTTTTTGTATTATTGTCACCTAGATATAAAACTCAGAAGAAATAATTTTTCTCAAATATTTTGCATGGAAAATCAAAACGTGTGATGTACAAGTAAGTACCTTACAATTAAAAGAGCCTGTTTTAACACTTAAACAAAACTTTTAAATATATTCACGAGGTAATTTTTTTTTGAATCAGCTTAATGTCTCCTTGTCCATGACCATAATTAGGTACCTATCTTCTTTTGAGGCCATAATAAACTTAATACCTCAATCACTTTACAATTCCTCTTTGATATTTAAGAGTTTCCTGATGTATCTTTGAAATCCAACAACCAATGAAATACCAATGAAATTGAAATGGGACAACCATGGAGCTATACTGAACGCAAATCAAGAGAAATCATTCAAATTGATTAATAAACAAAGAAGTTATGCCCGGGCATGTGCAAAAAAATATGAAAACGAACGAATTGAGAACCTCCTCCTTTTTTTGAAGTTGGTTAAAAAATACAATAACCAATAATATATAAAGTCCAGTAATGTACATAACTCATTTCACTTAAGAATTAGGAAAAGAGTAATTTTATTACACAATTTACAGTAATACTATAAAATAATAATTGTTTACAAAATATGAAAAAACAAACTCGCGGCAATAAAAAATTACAGCAAAATTCTACTATAAAATGTACTTGGAATAGTGTAAATGATAATTTGTAGTAGCTTATTTACATTATTTACTAAAGAAAGCACAACATATCATTGACAACTGAAGTTGTGGTAGGCAACAACATTCACAATCGCAGTCACTGACAATACATGTAGGTAATTGACAAATCATTGACCTACGGTTAAGCACATTGTTTGTGGTTGAATACCTACTTCACTTCACTTCTTAATTAAAACATTATTATTATTAAAGGATTTTATATATATACACACACACACACACACACACACACACACATTTATAGTCACATGTACATATACATACATACATATATATGTACACATGTATAGAAGAATGAATATTATAGCTAGCTATTTATTAGCTAGGAACGCTAGACACCAGAGTATAAGAGAGAATTTAGAAAATGATGGATGTCGTACAAAGAACAGGAAAGAAAGCTGATTTAGGTCACATTCGTCAACACCGCACTCGCATACCGATGAATCTCGATTTGAAGTTTAGCTAGATTCATTGAAGTGAAGCAGTGACCAAGTTTTATTCTGCAGATGTTTGATGTAGCTAGTTTAGTACATTTCAATTTATAAAAAACAAAGGTTTATGAGGGATGGTGCGTTATATATGGAAATAATGTACCCCTTTAGACTTTTTAGAAATCGATCAATGATGAGTCCACGAAGAAAATAGCCTCTTTTTGGACAAAGGAAACCAAAGTATGAGACTAATTAATATAGGAAATTTTATCGCTACAAGAGGCTGCATCTTTTCTTACATTCACATAATTGTTCCCTGTAATACTCAAATGATTGGTTATCTAGCAGGCGAGTGTTATCTGGCGAGTGTAATCTCTTTCATAGTATGGTTCCAGTGGCGTAACTATACCATCTGTGGCCCGTGGCAAATTCTTTGGGCGGGGCCCTATCATTAAAAATCGTCACGTTGTACTTGACGAACTTGAGTACCTACTTAGTTTAATTTTAATAAACCACTCATGTAGTTACCCAACTAATTAAATTTTATTTTCAAGAGCATAGGTTTATACATTAACAATGAAATAACAATTTAATTTCAATAAGATATTTATTAAGAAAAATCTTTTCTCCGAGCTTTTTTGTTCCGCAAAAGTATCTATGACATCATCAAAGTTTAAAGATCGGGCCATAGAATTTTCAATAGATAGAATAGCCAAGTTACGTAATCTGTCTTGTCCCATAAAGTTTCTTAAATAAGTTTTCATTTATTTTAGTTTTGAAAATCATCGTTCAGCACTAGCTGTAGTCACAGGAATCGTAACAAATAACATTAATGCAGTGCATACTTCAGGAAAGCTGCAGGACATAAAATGATTCTTTATTATTAATAAATCAACAAGATCTCTAATACACGAAGATTTTTCTAATTCGTCTCTGAAAGTGGACCGAAAACTGAGAATTTCCCTGGCAAATGATTCAGATATGTCTTTTTATATATATCAACAAATTCTAGAGCTTTTATAATAGATCAGTGCCATCTAAAATTTGAAAAGTCGAAGGTTACAAAACACTGAAATTGGAAACAATTTCATTCATCGGCAGGAAACGCGATTTCAGTTGATTAATAATGATGTCCAATACTTGATAAAATATGTTCACTTTGAACAAACTTTCGTAAGCGCTTTCGGACGACTTCAACAAACCGAACTTTTAAAGCATAAACAGCATCATAACGTCCAGCCCGTCTAGTAGGGTTTAATGTTTTTAATGTTATTGAAGTTGAAGACTCCGTTTCTTTATTAGATATAAAACTTGATAGTATATTCCATCTTTTGATACTATGTCCAAAAAAATTATAAATTTGTTGAACTGTATCAAAAAAATTTTGCATATCGCTAACCTCCCTTACTGCATCATTAAGTACTAGATTTAAATTATGAGCAGCGCAGTGAACACATACGGCATTTGGCTCGATATCTTTAATGAGTTTTTGAACTCCACCTGTCCCTTCCATTGTATTAGCACCATCATATCCTTGTCCTCGACACTTATTTAGAGGAATATTTTGTCATTTATGGATTTAATAATTTGCTTGGACATTGCTAAAGCAGTTTGATCCTTAGCTTCATGAAATCCTAAAATGACTCATTAATGACGAGTGCCTTTGGGGATTCCATTATCATCTTTCTCGATCATACAATAACGGTAAAATTCACACATTTGATCAATTTTGAAATATCTTGAGTTGTATCGAATATGATAGAGTAAAATGGTGCGGCATTTATTTCATTTATGAGTGCATTTTCTATTTTAGAACCAGAACAGAAATTAGCTCATTTTGTATTTTTGGACTTAAATATTTTATCTAGCTTTTGGTTTGCTTAGCAATTTTGTAAAATCGGGTCGTATTTTCTTAATAACTCAATAATACTCAAAAAGTTTCCTAGGAGCTCGGATCATTGCTATCTGCCTTTTCTCTGTGGCCACGGAAGGCTAAATTACACGTTGAAAGTATCAGAGTAACTTCAAGTAGTCTAGAAAGTACTTGGCGCCAAAGATTTTCTTTGTAGCCGCCACTGTTGATAAGACAAGAATCCAGATGAATTTTCGATGTCTCGTGTCTTTCTATGGCGTCTACAATATGTTTCCAGTCGTCATAGCCCTCCATCCAAACATTTTGTATTTTTTAGATGCCGGATTTGCGAATAACCAACACGGTTCACAATACGCCTTCTGAAGTATTAAAAATATGATAGCCATGTACGTTCAAGTTTCACGCTCAGACTTGGAAACAATATAGTAATGTTTTTCTAGAAAAGATCTATTGTCACTATCTTTAAGAAAGGGCCCTTAGGTTTACAATGTCCGTTTTCGATCACGAACCGTTTTAATTGATCAGTTAGCTCTTTAAAATTACCCTTATCAGTAACATATGGTGAAGATGCAATATTGTTCACACTAAAATATGGTTCACTTTGATTTTGCTAGTTCCTTGTTGTGGTTGTTCTGGATCTGAATAGACACTGGTGTCGGGTGCTGCATCTGGTAATTCTGGTATACTTTTAGTAAGGTCCAATTCTTCACTTTTGGAGCACTGTCCACTCGCATTTTACTAATAAAATCATCATATTTCAGGCTAATTTTAGGTAACTTTTTATTTTTCTTCAGTCTCCCTCTTTCTCTTTCGTTTTCACTCCCACTTAGATATTTTCTAGAACTAGACATTTTAACATGTAACTTTCACAATTACTTCGCTTTAATAAACCAGCAACTACGAAAAGATTCAAACAAAGAATGCGCAGTAGAGCCCTCCATATGTAAAATAGCAAATCCGGATTCCCCTAACATAGTCTTGCTAGCTCGCTCTAACGCCAACGCCACGAAAAAAGTACTTTCTTGGTTAACAAAATGAGGGAATTCCCCGACCGTCAATACTCACCCGTGCTACCAACGTACCGCGACAAAAAATGAAGTAACCAATAGATGCGTTTTAAAATTGAAACATCTTATTGTATAGGATGTGATGTGTTGAAATCTTAATGCTTAGTTTGAATTTGTATTATGGTATATAGCTGTCTCACTTAAATATATGTTTTTAAGTAAAATAAAATTATATAATATAAATAAATAAAAAAAAATAATAAAACAAGTACCTACCTACTTAGATACAAAGTTAAAAAAAATATTTCTGAGCTCGCGGCCTCTTGGGCCGGGGCCCTCTTGGGTCGGGGGCCCGTGGCATTTTGCCAGCCCTGCCGCCCTATAGTTACGCCACTGTATGGTTCAATGCTTTTCCTTATTTCCATTGTTAACAGTTTGTGAATTTTTGACTTGAAGGGATTAAAGGTATTCGAGGAAACTACGACAATCAGATATCATAAACATGCGGTGCAGTTTTAATAAAAAAACGTACTTAACGTCTTCAAAAATGGAAATATAAACTCGGCACTATAAACGTTGAAATTTCGGGTGGACATAAAATTTTTTTGCCATGTTGTATTGGGAGTGGAATGTACTAACCCCGAAGCAGTCTACTTCAAATAGCTTAAAATCATCGGTAAAAATAGAAAATGGCGTACCACGTCAACCACCTGTTTTATTTTATGGAGTGAAGTGGATTTTAGCATTGGGATCGTCTTTTGAAATACCAAAATCTACTACAATTCTCGGTTCCAATGGTATGGTTTTGAACGAATGAAAATGGTTTTAATAGAATAAATATAAGCCTCTATGCTTTGAAATTTCTAGTAGCTGAATACAAGGCATTGAGCTTTTTTTTGAACTACCACATCGTCCTGGTTCAAAGAGTTTAGACAAAATAAATAACTGAGGTATTAGGGGGTTGTGGTTGGGTTGTGGTTGTAGTTGGGTGGTTTAAAACGCAGTGATAGAGATAGAACATTGTCACATAAAAACTTACGGCGAAGAGAGAGAAAGGTGAGTTTACACTTTCAACTTGAAGTGCGTTGATGGGAGAGGAATAGTTGAAAAATATTTTAAATGGTCCGAGGTGGACCTGAATGATGTTAAAAATGTTCCAAATGCAATAATTTTTTTATTACTTTATAAAATTTATACAACATACATAACCTAATATACATTGAGTTTTAAGCTAATATTTTATCGATTATATATACCTTTTTTCCCGAATATGTTTAAATATAAAATAGGAAACCTAAATTGTCACACATTGCTTTGAACATGCGCAAATTTTTGTAATTAGTCAGTATTTTTTTATTGCAGAATTTCATATGTATTTGTAATGAAAATATTTATAATAGTCTTCTTCTGTTCATATGTACATTTTATGGAGCTACAGTCGCATAGATTATTTTGCAGTACTTAAAAACAATTTATTCAAAAAACTTCATAACAAACACTGGTATATAAAAAAGAAAAGATGCACAGTCCCGCGCTTTAAAATGGCCGCAGTAAATTAGTGCTAAGACAGACATTTTAGCACTCATTGCATTCAATGTAATTTCGTCGCACCTTCCATTACGACGTCGAAGTGTTCTGTCAATAATGCAAAGATAACAAGTCAAAAGTTATGAT
Source organism: Eumeta japonica (assembly GCA_005406025.1). NCBI lineage: Eukaryota > Metazoa > Arthropoda > Insecta > Lepidoptera > Psychidae > Eumeta > Eumeta japonica. The sequence continues at coordinate 43,341 of BGZK01001445.1, forward strand.
AAAGGATAGTCTTTCTTATTTTCTATATGCAAAAATTTGTTTATCTATTTAAAGCCGAGATATAAACAGACTTATAAGAAATAGACCTACACTGATCGCGTATTTCTTGCTTAATCACATTATTCAGTCGCATAACAATACAGATATACATGTATATATATATATACACATATAAATATATACATATATATATATATATTATTATCAACTTTTATACCGTTCGACATAGTAAAGTCTAGCAGGACATCTTCTGCTAGATTCAACTAATTTTACAAAAATAAAACATGATTTATTACTGATATGATATGTAATAAGTGATGTTACCGCGAATTGTCAAATCAAAAATTATCGCGATTGGTAAACATGTTTTATTTCTTTAATTTCAAAACTTATTTATATCAGAAACTAGTTTTGTAATAGAATAAAAGAAAAATGTATGTTGTGATGGTTTGACCATCTGAGAAGGCAGAATTAAAATAGACTGACTTTAATAATTTCTCTCCAATGATATATTGATTAGTTGATACATCCACCATCATTATCATTTGTAAGCTAAAAAAGGTAAGCTATGGCAACAATTACTTCGATTTGTCATCGAGAAATATTTATAGCCCTCGCTATGAAAATTGTTTTTTTTTTAATTGTATTTAGTCTGATTTTCAAAAATCGAATTTTCAACAGATCTTGACATTTTCGGGTCTTAGGAATCTATTTCTAAGCCTATATTTGTGTGTGTGTGTGCAACATTCGAAAGATTACACTAAACTTTAACTTCCTAAAACGTTGAACTTATTTTGTTTGATAGATTTTGAGGAATTTCAAATATAAGGTTTTCAGAAAAATGTGTTTTTGAAAGAACGTGTAGAGTATTTGATCAATCGTTACCAAAATCTAATTAGTTCTTTTCCCTTAACAGTTGCAGCCACTGTTGCAAAATTCATAAAAATCAGTTCAAAATATATGGCTAGCAAATATTTTTTGAATGTAATTATTGAATATGATATTTTTAAAATGTCTTTATAATATTTTATAAATTCCTCTACTGTTAACTTCTTTCCAATGAAATCAATTGATTTGTTTAAGAGAAATTAAAAAAAAAAATTCGTAAAAAAAAAATTTAATTTTTGAAATATTTCTTAAGCCATATACTGATAAATTCTAAAATCAAATCGAATATTCTTAAAAAAATAACACTAATTATTACAAAATGTATTAAAATCAGTTGGTTCTTCTGAAAGATATCGTGAAAGAAAAATTCTGAAATAAGGGTTTTTTCAAAATAACTTGAAATTTTTGATGAACTGATGTCTAGCACTCAGTTAAGTTTTTTTTTGTTAAGAAAACTTCGTCAAATACCGAAAAACAAATCAAAATTGAACAACGTGCTTAATAGATATTGTAGTTTAAACATTTTAAATAAAATGTTTTTTTAGATAAATCTTATGTTTGAAATCTTCAGAGCTGAAAACGTAATAATATATTTTTGAGCTCATTGTTAATCTTAGAATTTCTGTTATATAACTTTGTAATTGTAAACATATTTGCCATAGTGTCGCATTAACAAAATAAAGAATTTTATTTATTGAGTGATCTTGTGAGGATTCTTAATAGAATGTACATGACGCCTTCTGCGCAGATAAACCTTTATTTTATGCGTATCGGCAAAGTTATTTGGTAATTAATGTACACAAATTAAAAAAGAACTTCAAGCAGGAAAATAATTAATTTGACTTACTGTAATTGAAATATATACTCGCTTTTAAAATTTCACAATTGTGTGAAAATCCACAAACAGTTTCTTTACTAAAGGGAATACGCCAAAAATTTGTTCCTTATACTACATAATATTTGTAAGTCCGTTATTAAAATCAAAAAATAAAATAATTAAATTTTAAGTAACAGTTTTTCAATTCACATCATCAACGACATTAACGTTCCTAAAATTTAGTAAATTTTATTTCGCAGAAATTCATGATTAGATCCATGCCTGCGACATGTAGTAACGTGTGGCAAGCAATCCACCGCTGACCCTCGAATTTATTCTTCAACTAAGAATCCTTATCTAACGAACTGAATATTGATTCCAGAGACTTGAAAGATATTGAATACCTAAGCAAGTGTTCATTTCTTATTTAATTTAACCAAATTTTATTAATGAAATACAATTTCTCGGTACGTTTAATGCTAAATCAGCATATCCTCAAGAAAATGTTTACAAGCACGTTTACCAGAGCGTCAGAGGTGTTAAAACTACCAACGGATGCGATCTCAACCACCTCGCATGACATACATGAGTGGTACGGCAAGGATGACAGAAACTGTTTCATCTGCAGCCAGTCAGCCACTAATAGATATGCTTGTCAAGTGACACAGAATAACCATCACCAAATTATTGGCAATTATGTGACAAGCAGGCGGTATTTTTTGAAAGTGGATGTAAACTTTATAATCTCATTCATGAATTCCGAATTAGTTCGAGTTAGGTCTTTATTCCCAAACAATAAATGTAGCTAGCTAAAAAGTAAACAATCATCCTTATCCAGTGATGTCTTTGTTCGACTTATTTATCGATATTGTTAACTATGATTTTTTCATAGTTGTTTGTAAATTTAAATAGTAGTATTCAAGTGTTGCCGTTCTAGCGACTTTGTCGCTAGACTTAGCAGATTTTGAGTTATAACGAGAAAAAGCTACTTTTAGCGGAAAACAAATATCTAAAGACTTCTTGTGACTTTTTAAGTCATGCGGTTAGTGACAAATTTTTAAAACAAATTTGGGAGTTAGCTAGCAATGGAGCAATTTAAGCTGTATATAAAACACGAAATTTCAATTATTTCCCAGTGTTACCAATATTAAGTACACAAAAAACTTTCAGAAAATATGAAGCACTGGAAAAAATGATACACTTGAATTGGTAAGAGAAATTGAAATAGTCCAAAGTTAAGAAGATGAAAATTTAGATATCTTACTGCAGCAATAACGAATTATTCACTTCGTTGATTGAAGTCCATTTAACGGAAAGCCCATTAGCTTTTGGGCTAAATTATAAATATACAAAAACCAATGCATGAAGAGTTGTCATGAATTATATGATTTTGTTATATCCGTTTTATAATTAGCACATTGCAAGTAGCAAAGATGAGTGATGCCTAAGATGACTTCCCGCTAAGAAAATTGAAAATTTTCGGGAAGTTATTGGTTTCACCCCAATTTGCAAAAATCGAGTTCTCATCAGATCTCGACGTTCTGAGGGTCTAGGAAGCTTTCCTGATCATCCCTGAGATGATGTCCGTATGTGTGTGTGTGTGCATGTGTATGTGTGGATGTACGTAAACCTCTTATAAATTTTAAACGGTTTGACCAAATCAAGCCCACTAAACGGCGTTCCAAAGAGTTTCACCAAACTTATATTTTCTGAAAGTTTGGGTCGATTTGGTCCAGTAGATTTTGAGAAATTTTCAATAAACTAAGAAAAAAATATTTCTTTAAAGTGGTTTTTTCGAAATAACTTTAAAATGGCTTGACCGATCAATTCCAAAATATAATCAGCTATTAACCTATTAAAAACACGTCGATTATCGCAAACCGGGTCAAAATCAGTTGATTTGTTTGTGAGAAATCGTTGTCGAAAGAAATCAAAAAAACAGTTTTTTTTGGAATAACTACGAAACGGCTTAACCGATCGATTTCAAATTCTAACCAGCTCTTAACCCTTTAAAAACTCGTAGATTGTTGCAAACCGGGTCAAAATCGGTTGATTCGTTTGCGAGAAATCATTGTCGAAAGAAATCGAAACAACCGTTTTTTTTAAATAACTACGAAACGGATAAAATTAGCGGGAAGTTGCAGAGTTGGCCTTTAGGGTCAAATTTTATATTCCTATAATGATAATTGAAGAATTTGAATATCCGAATGACATGATATTTCATTCTGAAATTTAAGTACAAAGTACTTATAAGGCCTTATAAGCCAATTGAATATTTTTCTTTAAATAAAAAAAGAGTTATATTATGAGTAATGAGAATATAATAATAATAGCCTTTTATTCCTAAACATCGGGTTACAAGAAGTCCCTAAGTTTGGCGTGCTTTTTGGCATAGGCCTCCTCCAATTCCTTCCAATAGGTCCTGTTCCTCGTTACTCTTAACCATAATGGTCCCGCTGTCTGTTTCGAGTTATCTTCCCATCTCCTTACTTGACGACCCATACTTCTTTTGCCGACTCTTGGTTGCCAGAGAGTAACTTGCGTGCTCCATTTGTTAATAGAGGGTGGCGTAGCATATATCCAGTCCATCTCCATTTTTGGACGTCAATCCGGGTAAGAATGTCTGTGAGTTTTGTTCTTGTTCTTATGTCTACGTTCCTGACTCTATCTTTGATTTTTAATCCTAACATGCTTCTTTCCATGACACGTTGGCATTTTGCCAGCCTTTCCCTGTGGTGAAGTGTTATTGATCAAGTTTTACATCCAAAAGTAAGAACTGGTAGAATACAGCTCTCGAAAGTTTTACTTTTTATGTGGTTGACTAGATCCTTACTTTTCACTATTTCCATTAGTGACCAGTATTTTCTCCATCCTTGGACTATTCGCCTGTTTATTTCCTTTGTCATTTCGTCTGAAGGGGATAATATCTGTCCTAAGTAAATATATTCTTTGACATATTCAATCTTGTTGCCGTCTACCATGACATCTGTATCCCAGGAGTTTGCCATTAATTTTGTTTTACTGGCATTGATTTCCAGGCCAACTTCTCTACTTTTATTTGCTAAGCTCTGCATTACTTGCTTTATTGTTGCTGGATCCTCTTCAAGAAGCACCAGATCATCGGCAAGTCTTAGATGATTTAGACGAGCTCCATTAATGTTCAGACCTAAGTGGTTCCAGTTTAGCTGTCTAAAGATGTGCTTGAGTACGGCGTTAAATAACGTAGGGGAGAGAGGATCGCCTTGGCGTATGCCCTTTTTGATAGGAAATGACTCTCCTTAATACTGGCCTTGCTAGATTTGTATATACATTTAAGTATTTCTATATAGTTGCTCTGGACCCCTAGTTGTTCAAGGCTCCGCCATATGTATTGGTGCCTGGGACTGTCTAATGTCTTTGAGTAATCTATAAACGCCAAGTAGATTTGTTTATTGTATTCGTCATACTTCTGTATCAACTGTTTTATTGTGTGAATGTGATCTATTGTGCTGAAGTCTTTTCTGGATCCTGCCTGCTCTATGGGTTGGCTTTCGTTCAGTGTTAATGATATCCTTTCCAGGATCATTTTAGCAAATACTTTATATATGTTTGATATTAGAGAAATTGGTCTATAGTTTTCATTCTCGTCTCTAGGCCCTTATTTACGTAGTAAAGTTATGTGACACTCGGCCCATTCTTCTGGAATTTGCATTGTTTGTAAGATTTCATTGAAAAGTTTTGCCAACATAGGACTGGTTTCCTCTAAGGTTCCCTTGCGCATTTCATTAGGTATTTTGTCCGGCCCTGGGACTTTTTCGAGTTTTTTGGGATTTTATTGCCCTAATTACCTCTGAGCCAAGGATTTCTGGCACTTCGTCTACTTTGTTTTCTTTTACTTCGATAACTTCTGGAATTGTGGCCAATCCTGAGTCGAATTTATTAGTATACGATAGGCGGTAATAATTCGTAGCTAGTTTTTGCATTAAGAGTCAATTAGTTAAGTAAGATTCGTGTTGCTTTAGTTTCGATACCCATTTTTTACCATGTTCGCTTAGTTGTTTTATAGCCTTTTTTGTTCCTCCTGTTCTTTTTATATTTTCTTCCAAAACTCTATTTCTTTTCTCCTTACGGTCTTTCCTCATATTGTCCTTAATTTCCTTGGTAAGGTTTGTGATTTTTTTCGACGTCTTTCTTTGTCCCCTATATTTGATATCAGCGTTCTTCTTTCGTCTAATAGTTCTAGTATCTTTTAGCTTAAATAGCTTTCTTTGCTTCCGGGTTTGCTGATTAGCATCTCTTTCAATTTGTTTTGTAATCTCCTGTATTTATTCCTAGTTTCTATGTCGAAGGTAATAATTTCATTGAGTGATTCTGTTGTGCGAGAATTAGTAGAATGACTGTTCTGATATATGGTACAGTTTGTTACTATTTACTAGATTTTTCCTGGATATTTTGGGTTGGTTTAGACTTAGGCAGCTTCTTACCATGCGGTGGTCTGTGTTAAAGTTGAGGTTTTTAACTATGTTGGTATCTGTGAACGCGCTTGCTTTGTTGGTTATAATAAAGTCGATTTCAGTTTTGAATTTTGAACCTGGGAGGGATCATGTCCATTTGCTTTTATTAAGCTATTGTATAGCTTTTATCACGGGCTTTGAGCGCGGCGACCGAATCAAGAAATCCCGTAACAAAAATAAAATCTAACACCCCCCACTCCGCCTACCATGAAGTTCGGCCAAGCATTCGCTTAACGAGTGTGTATATGGTACGACTGTACGAAGCTCGCACGGATCGAAACGAGCTGCTCTGAAATCGGACGAATACGTAAGCAGCTGTTTGTGAGAAAGGTGTATAGGTATCTATCATATCTTTATAAAGCCACACTCACCGCATGTGCCCCGTAAGTACACATGTAGGTATATATGTATACATAGGTGTACCTATGTACAACAGTGAATAGCAGTTGCTGGTGAATAGCTATACGCGTAAAATTTGTGTCAAGTGTTTTAAATATGAATAAACAAAGTGCATTTATTAATGAAGAAAGTGATGAAAAACTTGAATTAATATCAAAGAAAAAAAACTGTATAAATAAATAAATAATTATAATTGCATAAGTTGATAAAAAATGCTATGCAATAGCTTCACTGCGGCAGTCCCCGAGTGCCACACGTTTAATCTTTTTTTGTAAAAACATGAGTTCATTAAAATAAGGTTATTTTCCATTATGAATTCTACTAGTTTCTATCCATTTTGACTTCTTTTGTCATGCCTAAACTTCCTCATCGTGAATTCTTCTCCATTTTGCCTTTTTCCTACCTGTGCGTTAAAGTCGCCCATGATTATTATGTTGTTGCTGTAGTGCGGTTTTATTGCTTCCGACAGGTTTTATTGCAATATTATAAGTTACAAGTACGTAATTTAACGTAACCGTTTTGTTTTTGTGTCATATTTTTTAAAATACTTTGACTTTTACTTAGCAATTTAACTCAATTTATTGGTTAATTTAGACATGTAATACAAATTATGATTAATGACAGTGAAAAAAGCCTAGTGACATCTACCTTATTTTAAGAAAATATTTTTTCCAATATCTGTCGGAATTTGTAAGATTATCTAAGGAAAGCTAAATACTTTAACGGCAACACTGATGAATATTTTTTTAAATCTATGGTAGATGTCAGAAAATAATGTTTATTAAAACGATTAAAACGTCGTAACTTGTTTTTTAATTAAAACGTGATGGTGAAAAAAAGGTTTGGCGAAATGTGTAACAAAAATCATTAACCATTATCTTAATAATTCTCATACCGGACCTCTGATAGTGAACTGCTAAATATGAATCGCGTTATTTGTCAAAGATTGGTGGTTGATCAGTGTCTTTTGAATTTAGTTTTTTTGTGATTTCTAAATAAACAGCTTGAATTGTTTTTTATAAATAGTATGAACTTCTTGCTACTCAGTAGAATGTATTTAAGAAAAAGATTTTGCTTTCGGTTTCTTACGGTTATTGTCATTTTAGGGCTATTATTTTACATATTCCTTTTGCTTTTTGGGGATTTGAAGACACCGTTGTTAATGCACTTGACTGATTTAAATAAATGCCCAGTCTGTTACGGCGTATCTGTATGTCCTGAACTATATTCAGATCAAATTTTGTTAGAAAGTACCAATCAGTGGTCAAATATTCTCAATGCAAAGAATATTTATTATGGTTATACAAAATCTAATAGAAGGGTTGTGTTGAAAAAATTGGCTCATGATTGGGAACTAAGGGCATTAGATACCAAATTGTGTAGTATCTGGAATCTAAATGGCAACTGCAAACCATCAGATTTACTCAATGTATCTAATTTAGAAGAAGAAATATTGAAAGTTGTGAAATTTAATTTAACTTCACATAGCATGGAACCAAGAAATGGCTTAATAATTTGTCCTTATGCATATAGTATTTATGATCTCTTACAACCTTTTTTGTCAAGAAAGAAAACTAGTGCAAAATCAGACCTTGTCAATATTTGGACAATGCTGAAAGTTAATCCGGAGCCTATTATATTACAAGTAAGAAGTATCATGGACATTATTTTATTGATTGTTGCTAGTCGTTCAGATAACTCAATGACTAATGTTAGTCGTTCGGTTAACTGGACAAATATTTAATATTAGTTGTCCGGTTATCGGATGAATAAAATATATTATCTAGTTATCAGATTAATAAAATATATTACAATAAGAAATGTATAATAAATCTGTACGAACTACAGTACCGAGTGTTAAGTCCCTAACAAGTAGTCAAATGAAAAATCTTATACATCAAATATATATTTTTAAAGATAAATGATTATAATTGTCTTAGTTAATTTAAATTTTCACTATGCTCTACAACTGGTGCATATCCAAACTTCGCTACTCAGTTTTGTCTTAAGTTCAGCGCATTTTAAATGAAGCCACTCCAAACACACATCACATCCATCGCTTGTCTAGGTTTTTTTTTTCTTAATGTCATTATCATCATCAATCGTCTTATCTAAATTCAGACTGCAAACTTTACACTCCCATGATTGCAATTTTTTATGTTTACACATTCTGCAAACTTTTTTCCACTTGTCAGTTGTAAAATATGAACTAACCAGATAAATTAACATTTTTGTCATCAACAATCGCAAGTCAATTTTTCATTTGTAACTTTGATATCTGAAGCACTTATTAATTTTTTTTGTTAATTATTTTTTTTATAATTTCATCATCCATTAATAACCATTTTAATATTACTTTACATTGTTCTTTAATTGGTTTTCTTTAAATAGTTTCACAGTGTTTTTGTTAAATGTCTTTTTTTTTCTTTGGTAATCCGATGTCTATATTATTAGTACCTCTAGGCCTTTCTTTTCTTTTGATCGACGGTTGCACAATATCGTCTGGTAATCTATTTACTTTTGTTCTATTTTCTTTATTATAAGTATTAGATAATGTAAAAGAATCATTTTCTTGTTGTTGATTTGGCTGTGATGCATATGAAATGATTTTTTGTGATTGAAGACTTTGTTTTGAAGGTGATGGCTGACTTGATATTATCATTCTATGCATTTCATCATTATCATCATCTGATTTAGATTTATCAGCGTCATTAATGTCATTACTTTTATCGCCTCCACCACCAATTACATCACTTCTGTTTTTACTATTATCTGCATTAATGATGCCTCCATCATTGTGGGTAATAACATCATCCTCGTCCTCATACTCATCATCATCTTTATCTTCATTATCACCAGCACTCATCATCTTTATCACGGTCACTATCATTATTTTTATTTTTGTTAAATTTTCTTAAGATTTGATGTAATTGTATTGATTTAGTGACTTGATTTTAGTTTTTAATTTTTGTATTAGTCAACATTCTTAATCTTTTCACATAAAAATCAGTACCAACTTCAGCTACTAAAGCTGGAAGCTGTTTAGCGATTTCTCTCGCTTTTCTATATTTTTCATACTCTGACATTATTTTCTTTTTGTATTCTTTTGAAGAAACAATAGCTTCTGATACATCTTATTCAGACTCCGAAAATACTCTTCGAGTTTCATAAAAAAACTATTGGTCCATCTAGTGATATATAGAGATTCTTCAAATAAGTTCATTTTTTCCTTGCTTTGCATCATCAAGATATGCCTTAATTAATATGAAAATGTATGAAATATAATCAAAGCAAATAATTGTTAATAAAATTTATCTTCAAGGTAGTTGCATTGACATATGTCTTTCGCAACTGCAAAAAGTAAAAGTTGAAGATATTTTAATAGTGGGTGATATAATTTCTTCATAGACACCTCGGTTTGTTAAAATTCAATTTTAAATTATTCATGTAATTAAATTGTTTTCTCACAAATCCAAATGTGCAATTGGTTAGATATTCTGCATATCTATACTCAGCAGATTTTTTTTTAATAATCTAACAAAGAGAGTCTTATGATAAGATGAAGGTGCTTTGTGGTCTCTTTCTCTATGAAAACACTCAACTAAAGTCAGGAATTGCTTCACGAATTCTTCCAAAAATATATATCGGTCAAGATTTTTCTTTAACTTTGTGTTCTGTGACTCCAAACGATTGTTTGTAGTGTTTCCAAAGTTATGTTACATATGGTCTGTTGACAGGGTCCATTTTTGTCGACAGTGTTGCCAGTTCTTATCAAAGTAGTCCACGAGTCAACTGTAGTTTTTTCAGTTAATTGTATAATACATTGTAACAATCTTCTGTTTCCGCATAAACCATTTTTTCCATTATAGCTTTAGCTTCATCCCTTTGTTCTTTTGTAATATTTCTCTTATCTGTCGTAATATCCCTGTTAAATGATCGAAGAGTATGAAATGCACACATATTTAAATTTACTACATTAGGCAATATACTAGTTTGTATTGCTTCTCGTTCACCAATATCTTTATCGGTCATTATACATAGATTTTTTTCCCATGAAGGATGGCAATTTTTAAAACAATCCATCATCCATTCAACTGAATTTTGTCTTCATTGATAAAAGTACTCTATCTACCATTTCTGTGCAACCATTTGGGTCTTCTACTATCAATATACACACCGGTGCATGAATATTCAATAATTTAAATGTCCTGTCGACCCTAATGTATTTAGGATAGAACCTCATGGTGTTTTTTATTCCTGGAGTGGCAAAAAAAGTCCTTGGAAAATATTATCAACAACAAGAAAATAAGTTTCTACTTTAAATTCTTCAGTTACAATCTTTTCAACTTCTAATTTATTTTTTCCTTTTCCATCATAACTTAAATCTTAAATATCTTTCATTAAAACTATTTTATTTGTATCTTTTTCAGTCATACTTTAATAATTTTGGTTTTATTAGCTTTTAAATTCACTAAATCTTTTACTTTCTTTTTAGTTTCTGCATTCATACATTTTACTTGGCAAAGATGTACATACAATTTTCATGTAGGGGACGGACGGGCAAGAAGGATATGTTAATTTGAAAATAAACAAAAAATACATTTATTTATTCAAATTTTAATTGTCTTTAGTATTACAATCTTTGGTCATTAAATAATCATAAAAACTTAAAAAAAATAACACAACTTGAAACTTTCTTTAACTTAAATAGTTTTTTTTAAATTTGCGACTTTATCCGTTTTGCCCACCCATGGCGGGCAAAATGAATACACCAGTTGGGTAAAATGAATAATTGACTCTAATCGAAGCAATTATCGCAGAAGTATGATCCTCGGCCGGAATATGACTAACAACCTTCATGAGTCCACTCATGACAAATATTGCATTGTATCCAGTTCTCCATCGGGGGGTAGTAGTACTTTGCTTTGCATACAGTGCAAAAGTAGTCTCGTTCTTTGTTTATCTTGTTTTTAGATCTATCGGCTTTGTCTTTAGCATGTGTTTTTTTAATATTCGATGGGCCAAGGGTGTTGAATTCAGCACTTGCCTTTATTTTTTTAATATTCGATGGACCAGGGGTGTCGAGTAAAACCTTTTTTTTGCTGCTGCAGCATCGTGTGTTATTTTTTGTTCCATCTTTACCGGTGTGCTGGTCAATATTTCTGATTGTTGTTGTTTTTGCACACTCTTACTATTTCTGTTCTTTACTTTGGCAGGTTTGGCCCGGATTTCTTCTAAGATTCTAATATTTGTCCTTGTGATATCTAGAAGTGGAGAGCGAGGGGCTGTACATGGTTGTGGAGAGGCAGGTACTGGACTCGATGGCGCACCTTGGAAGAAGTCTGGCAGTGGACAGCTGTTGGCTGATGATGGTGTATTTTGCTCATTTGTTTCAGATATGTTCGCAGCATTGACTTGATAAACCTCGGATGGCGCAAAATGTTCATCGCCAATCACATGCCTATTAAATGGGTATATGCTGCTGGCACGGAATCCACTTATTGCATTCAAGGGTGCAGGGCTTTTTAAATATGCTTCAGTAAATACTTTGGCAATATCATACTGATTGATGATCCTACCAGGGTGTTGTTTTTGGAAAATCTTGACTTCTATCTCAAAATATTTTTTATTGGCCCATAGACTGCAACATCTAATGGTTGTAACTTATGAGATGTGTGCGGAGGGATAGACAAAAATATGACATTGCTTCTTGTTGCATAATCAAGCGCTTTGTAACTTTTATGCAATTCATGATTATCTAGTATTAAAAGTGTTTTATGATCTGCAGAAGGACGAACTTTTTGAACAAATATTTGCAACCAGTCTAAAAACTTCTGAGCGTTAATCCACCCACTATCGGTAGTCGTTGCATCTGCTTCAGGAGGAGCACCATCTAAGAGCCTCAGAATCACTCTCTTTCTCTTAAAATGAAAAACGTCGGGACAAATATTCCAGAGGCAGAGCAACAACAAATTACGGTCGTCAAGACGCCTTTTTCGTTGCTGGAAACAATTCCAACCTGTTTTTTTCCATAGGTTGACAAAACTGTAGGAGGTCTAGTTGATGTGGTCCTAATTCCAGTTTCATCCATATTAAATATCATATCAGGTTCAATATTGTGTTTTTCTATGATTTCTTCTAACAAAAAATAAAATCTCAACAGCTATGCAATTGAACCCTTAGACTCGAGCTATGGATGTTGGTTCAGGTGATCTTAATGTTGGATGGCAAATTTTGAAATTTTTGAACCAGCCTTTTCCGGCTATATTTCCGGAAAAAACTCTAGCTTTCCATTTCTGTCTAGCAAATTCTCCAGCTATTTGCATAAATTCGATTCGCTTGAGGCTATAAAACAAAGAATCCATCCTTTGAACATAGTTCAACAGCTCTTCTTCCTCTTCTGGGTTAAAAACAGGTACAAATCGGCCTAATTTTTTTCTTAAAGAACCACTCTTAATGTGCCGATGTAATGTAGCATAAGGAATGTTATACATCTTAATTGTTTTTAATGTTGCGGTCTTCTTTGCTTCTTCTACAGCTTTAGCTAAGCTTTCTTCAGACTAGCTGGCCTACTCAGTCTTTCGTATATACTTTAACACCATCTGGAATAAACATATTTGTTAACACGATATACATATAAATAAAGGCCTTGATAATTAATGAGCGATAAAAAAGAAAGGCAAAATGGACACTGTCCTTTTTGCCCAGTTTTGTCTTGTCCGTTGGGTACTTTTCGAAATGTAACCTCAAAATCAAATAAAAAGCTTCAACTAAAATGCAAGATAAATACATTATTTGCACATCTATTTAGATCAAACTTTATTGAAAAAAATAAGGATATCGCTAAACACAATAAAACAAACACAAGATGCTTACGGCAATTTTATCACAATTTTTTAACAAAAATCCTTTCCATGCACGTTAAAACTTGTTTACGTATTTGCGCGGGCAGCTAAGCACTGTTCCGCATCGGCCACTGTGTGACGCATCAAGTGATACTATTTTGTCTCTTTCTATCAAACTAGCAGAAACTTAGGCTAAGTATTCTTTTTGCCCGCCCTATCCTTCTTGCCCGTCCGTCCCTTAGTTTGATGATTATGATTTATACTTTTTTCATTGATATATAAGCTCTTCCCGTCTTGAGATATCTTAACTCTTAAATAATGATGGGCTCTTTCTGAAATGTGATTAATGATCGTTGTCCTGTTACTTGAGAAACAAAATTTTTTCCTCCATAAATGGAGCAATATTTAATTGAATAATACCTTAGTTCCGATTCATTGGGTCTTTTTACCTTCGTTTCCTACATTTTTCTTTAATAACTATCTCTTCTATAAACAACACAATTCGAAAAATCATCATATTCCTTTACTCTGTTTTCCAAATCGCTGAAGCAACTGAATTTTTCATTAATTTTCAAATCTTTTGTGTTTGATTCATCCTGAGAGTTTAGGATTTCTTCATTACCCTCATCTACAATATCTTTTCAATTCTTCTACAATATCTTCAAGAATGTCGCTTCTATCAATATCTGAAAATGAATTAATAATTTTAGAAATTCATTAATTAATTATTTAGATGATTAAGTAGTATTAACAGTTTATATCTACCAATCATATTTAAATGAAGATTATTTAAATCAAAATGTTACGATTAATAATATGACTTTTTCATATTTGACAGCTGTTAAAAGATAAACGATTTTTCATTTGATTTTTTAATTTTAATTCGAGGTTAGTTATAATAGGTTTAATTATAATGGGTTCGAAGGAGTTTTCAAAGTTTGGCTAAAGATCGTGCTAATAAAAATTTATGATAACATACTGACTGGTTACGGATATAGGTATACTTAGATTCTTACTCTTGTTTTTATAGCTAAGTAAAATTTTTTTTTATTCTGAAATTTTCGGATGACTTGCTTCAGTCTCGATGGATTATTTACTAATCCGATAACCAGACAATATATTTTTATTCCTATGGATTAATTACTAGTCTGATATCCGGACGATTAATATATTTTTATTCATTCAATAACTGTTCACTATTAATTAATTTTAGTCGTCCAATTATTGGATGACTAGACAAATTGTTTTTTATTAAATCATATAAAAAAAGGCTAATAGATTGTAATTTGGTTTTCAATCTTTAAAATAATACTTTTTAGATAGGTTTATTGTAAGAATAATATATGATAAAATGATTAGCAAACAGATGATTTTACCACAAGTATTTAATCTTTTTGTGAACTGACTAAAATAAAAATTTATTATTATGCACTCATTTAATTCTTTATTTGTCCTTTTATTTTCCACATCACTAAAAAGGTTTTGGGTTCAATTATTACACTCAAGCCTAGTTTTTTGTTATATCTGTGTTTTTTTATTGTATATTAGTATAATTTCCTTTTTTCATTTCATGTTTAATTTACTTTGTCTTTTTCATTTTCATTCCGTCATCTGTTTTGCTTTTATTAATATTTAAGTTCATGATAATCTCACCAAGTTTTGGACAATATAGCATTGGGAATTGTAAATAATTTCTGTTTTTTTCTCTTGTAAATATAGGGAATTTGTTTTTAAGCGAAAGATTTACCTGATATTGTTTTAGTCTCTAATGTTTTGTTTTTATATATATCTAAGCACATGTTCAGTTGGAGGATTATTTTCTTTGTTAGGTATGATGAATTGTAATCTAGTTGGTTTTATAAGGCATCCAATGACTTACTGTTTATTAGGGCATGTATATAATGAATATCTGAAAATGAGGTGTCCACCGTGATGTTTTGTCTTTGATTCTGGATATTTTAGCTTCATAGTCTAATATATTGGCATTCCTCATGTATTTAGGCAATTATGATAAAATCATGGTATGGTACTAGGTATGAATTATATATTGAGCTATTATGAATGGAATTAATATATTTTTAACACTTAGAGACTCGCTCCTTAATTGGTAATGCTCATATTCGTTACCGGGTGCGCTGGACCCAGTATAATATCCTGTTTTTTTTTTCAGAAATATTTAATAAAAATAAAAACTGCTTTATTATAGGGATGACATGATGAACAAAGACAATAGTGAATCAAATATTATTGGCTTTTCTTAAACAACAAGTTATAAAAATTAAAGGTTCAGTAAAAGCTCTTTATTCGCGGGGTATATGTTCCATAAATATGCCGCGAATACAGAAACCGTGAATACGGAATGATTATTTATATGGGATTATAGGGGATACGTTACTAGGTGACAAAATAAAAAAAACAAATATTTAAAAAATTAATTTAATTGAAGTTTTTGAACATTTTAATTAATTATCTTAAGGCTTAGGCAATGGTTTGAAGAATTTTGTAATTTTTTCTTGCTTGACAGTTTTCAAAAGCTCCTTCAATTCAGACTGATACACAGTAGTCGCATTAGCAATTTGCCTTTTAAAAATAAGACTTCGTTCCATAGACGGATCAATGTTCATAAAGAAATCGCAAAGCTCATTTGCCATTCTTAAACCTTCACTAAGATTTTTCAAATTAAATGTCACGTTTCCAGTGCTTGTTGTAGCTTCTTCTTCAATGGGCTCTGAATTTAACATTTCCTCTAAGTCGGTTTCAGTCAAATCTTCATCTTGTGATTCAAGCAATTCCTGAATGTCAATTGATTCTATCTGTTCGAACCCATGTCGTCCTATTCCATTCGTGATTTCGGCTATGTTTACAGTCAAAATTTGAGCTTGCACAGATTCTTCGTCATTTTCCGCAGTTAGAGCAGGGCACAGTTTTTTCCAGCGTGACTTCAATGTGTGTGGCTTCAGTTCTTCCAATGATTCTTTTATGTTTACGATGCATTTTGCTATGTCAAATTTCTTCCAGCATTCCATAACATTCATATCAGGATTACATTCCATGTTATCCAATATGATTTTGAAGGTTCGTCTAATGTAATAGAGCTTAAAGGCCTGGATTATTCCTTGGTCCATAAGTTGAAGCAAAGCCGTCGTGTTGGGAGGTAAAAATGTCACTTTTATATTTGGATGCATAGTTTTAAGTTCGCGAGGATGACCTGGTGCATTGTCCAAAACTAGAAGCGCTTTAAAGTTTAAATTCTGTTTTTAAATAAGTTTCAACTTCAGAAACAACACAATTCTGGAACCAGTCACAAAAAATAGCGCTTGTAACCCACGCTTTCTTATTAACACGCCAAAACACTGGCAGGTTGTCCTTGTTTTGATATTTTAAAGCCCGAGGATTAAACGATCTGTAAAGCATCAGTGGCTTAATGACACAATCTCCAGATGCATTAGAACATAGCAGGAGTGTAACTCTGTCCTTTGCTGCGTTAAAGCCAGGAGCAGACTTTTCGCTTTTAGAAATGAATGTTTTGTTTGGCATTCTCTTCCAAAACAGTGCAGTTTCGCCTGCATTAAATACTTGCTCAGGTTTGTATCCTCCATCAGCTACTAGGTTTGCAAATTCTTCTGGATATCGTCCGGCTGCAACAGTATCTGCAGATGCTGCTTCTCCAACGATTTTGATGTTATGCAATGATTGTCTCACCTTAAATTTATTGAATCAACCTTCCGATGCTTGAAATGAAAGAAATTGATTGTAGTTTTAGTGGTGAAATGTACATTCACCACTAAAATTACCATCAGGTTCTTTACATCAGGTTCTTTAAAATGAGCGTAAAGACGCTTTGCCTTCTCCCGGACCATTGGACCACTCAGGGGCACCCTTTTTTGGTTGCGGTCTTCGATCCATAATGACAACGCCACTTCCATTTTTTCTATTGTTGGATCACGAACAATTTTCGCTGACAGTGAAGTTGAAGCTACAGACGCCCTTATTTTATCTTCGGATTTTTTTATCGATCGTACAGTCGATTCGTTGACATTGAATGAGCGTGATATGGATGCAAATAACTCTAAGGCGTAAACGATCAAGCATTTCTATTTTCACTTAAGATTTTTTTCGTGTCGAAACTCGTTTCTCATTTTTTTTAGTTGACATTATAAACTAGGAAGAGTGCAGTAGAGACGTGTTAGTCGATCACAATTTTTGTAACGATTGTGAAAGACGAAACAACAAAACACTCAAAGCGGCTTTTACTATAAACGGAACAACAACATTTAAAAATATACTTTATTTTTTGAGTTATAAGGTTGCTTTCATTCTGTTTGTTTACATTCTCAAAAACACCGATCGCGGCGAAGGCTGTTTGTGTCAAAGGCCTTGGCGATATCATTTAACAACATACTTTAGGCAAAGGTGTAATAAGATCTATTTTACTTTTTTATTATTCCATTTGACAAGGATATTGGGTTGGATACCTATTGGAATAATCTTAATATTATGTATCTACTTATTAGATCCGCGAATAAAAAAATTTTTAGTCGCGAATATAGGAATTGGGTCGCATTTTTTTAATCTTCGAATAGTGAAAATGCGAATAAAGGAAACGCGAATAAGGAGCTTTTACTGTTTTTGGTATAATTTTGTGACAACATAAAGGTTAATTGTGAAACTTCTGTAATAAATTATTTTAAACAATACATTCTATATTTTCTTATACTACTGTGATGTACCTACTTAGACTAATTAACAATTAAAGATCTATAATTTTGGAATACAAAAAAAACCAAGTATGAAAATCAACTATAATAAATATCTTTCTTTAGCGTAAAATAATACTTGTATTTCAGCATAGGGTATTCAGTCTCTCTCTACATCTAATTTAGTTATAACAATTTGAACAAATGTGTTTCATGTGTTCTCCACAAATGGCTATATTGCATTTTATGCAAAAAAATTTGATCTTATTTCCAGTCACAAAAAACGCAATGCACTTTTCGTCCACCTTTTGGCGGTGGTGGGTTGGATGCTGCCGTAATTGGCTCGACTTCAGGAAATATATTTCGGATACGGTTTTTGATATGCTGTGGAATGTTGGTGATAGAAATTCTGTCATGAAGGTGTGGTTGAATCAGAGAAATTGCCAACATTTTGATGAAATCTTTTCATGTGAAGTTATAAGTAGGTAAATTAGCCTTCTGAATAATGTAAGTGTTCAGTTCACCAATATTCAGTAATCTGAAAAATATACACAGTGACCATCTTTGAATTTGTTTTGACACAGAATATGTACTAATCATCTGATCAATTATATCGACTCCAAATTTCAAGGTTTTATAATCGGTTATAATATCCGGTTTCTTTTTTTTCACCGGATTCTATATCTATTTTGGCATCATAATGCATAGTAGATGTTAAAAGAATTACTTTGCCACATTTGGGCATGTAAGATACTCGTGTGACATTATTTTGAAAACCCAAGTAGGTTTTAAATGCCTCTTCCTCTGGTTTGTGTAAACTGTTCTGGTATTTCTTTTTTGTTCTTTCTAAGGGTTCCTAAACATGTCAGGCTAAAGTCATCCAATAATTCTGCTGTCAATGGAACACTCATGAACCAATTATCCATGACGACATTTCAATTACATGCTCTTATCGGATCCACTAGTCTTTTTTACCACATCACTTGGAGAGTTGCTAATTTTATATGGCCCATCAGGTTGTTTATCAGTGTAAAATAGATTCGATGTATAATAAGTCTTTGCATCACAGACTGCCAGTATTTTGAGTCCGTATTTGGCTGGTTTGCTGGGAAGTTATTGTCGGAATGGACACCGATCACAGAAGGCTATTAGCATTTCATCTATAGTGTTGTGCTCTCCGTTTTTGTAGTATTTTAGAATGTTGGACACAAAGTCTTCAAAAAATTCTCGGATTGATGCTAATTATCAGTTTCCTTTCTTGCCTGATATCGTCAAAACATAAACGTCTAAGTAACAAGTGGAATCTATATCTTGACATAGCCTATATGTAGATATCACATCCTGAACCATTGTTTGCCTACAAGTCTTTTGTATTAAAATGTGCTTCTCTCAACTTTTTGATATAAAAAAGAATTCCCTAATAAAGCAGTCTCTCTCTTTCAAAATTGTCTCAGACTTTCTCAGTCATGTAGATATTAGTAAAACCCACTAATTTCGTCAATATTTCATTTGTGAACAGATGACAAAGTTTCTAATGGAGTTGTCGAGTTCAACGCTGTTAGACAAGACCCTGGAACTTCATTATAATATTATGACTTTGAGTTATTACATTTCTTGTCGGTTCTTCAATTCTCCATACGGTAGAGTTATCTTTACCTATGTAATAATCATTTCATAAAATTAACAATGGAACACAATCTAAATCCTTATGACAAAGATCGGGTGGTGGTCGATGGATGCCTTGACTTGGCTGTGAAGTTGTTTCATGCTCAAGTTCTATATTTACTTTTCTGTTGTCACCTAGTTCGGATTCCGATTCATGTTCACTTCTAAGTAGTCTAGTCTCAGAATAGTCTTCTTTTTACATTGCTTCACATATCCTTCTATTTTGTTAGGTCTCAAGGGCTTATTGGTAACCATTTTCTATGAAATAAACAAAAGACAGGTTAATAAATAATAATAATATGATGAAAAAAAACAGTAATGTATTTAGTTGATAGCAGGCCCAATAGATGTGTACGCACCTTTTATGAACCCATTAGCGAGTCCTTAAGTGTTAAAGTTGTTTCATCAGCAGCCCTCTAAATATTACTTGTAAAGATATTGCAGTTTTCATTTCTGTACTGCACTTGATCTTTAATTCTATCTTTTTATCAATCTCAATAGAAACCATAGCATTATGTAGTCGATTTTTGTCAGTACTACTTCTGTTCTAAAATTGTGAATCAACTGCACACTGTTTATACCATTGTCAATGGTGATTCTACATGTATGGTAATATAATATACAAATCTGTTGTTTCTAACAAAGTTATAAAATCATTATATTGAGATAGTACTTCAGAAAAAAATATCTTATTGATTGATATCACCATAATACCATCCAAAGATATTAGACAACTGACACTTAAAATCTAAGTAGAGTTACTGACCTTAATAGAAGAAAATATAATCCTTTTTTCCCAGAAATCTTTGGGCTTTGGGGCCGCTGGATTTTGGTTCAGGATTCGTTAACTTTTGAGAATTTTAAGTGTTTGGGTGTTGGAGCAGGTTTTGAATGTTGTGTTATTTTTTATTTGGATCATCGTTTTGTAAATTGTTTGTAGATAAGAATATATATATATATATATATATTCTTATATGTAATATATAGATTAATTTGAGATTATCTTAGGTTCTATACCCTGTTTCCCTATATATATGGTATGTGGTAGCACGCGTCTTGTTTATACTTTGATCTATAGCGGTGACAAACCGGCAGGTAAGTGGTGACGCGCGAGCGGCATTCTCGGAAAGTCACGGATAAAATTTACTGAGACGCATTAACATATGTGATTTATTTCCTCGACAAATAGTGTACAGGTTTTTGCAAATTTCCTATCATTCAATAATTAAATCTGTTTAATATATATTTATGACGTGTGTCTTCTTGCATCCTTTGCATATCTGATTTTCCTATGATCTAGATAGCCATTGTCAATCTTTAAATGGCTTTATATCGTATGTATAAATCAGCGGTAGACGTGTTCTGACGAAGTTATTACTATCTTTAATTGATTTTTTCAACTAAAAATGTGTAAGTCTGCAAATCATTTCCAAACTAAATACTCCTTGAATGTTTCTCACACCTTTTTAATAGATTTTGACTCATGGATATAGACCTCCTAAAAAATGTTTGTCCACCAGAAGGTCATCTTTATTCTCGTAACTTTGTATCTTGTAAACTTGTGAATTTCTTTCCCTTTTCTCAAAGGTTTCATTTTAGCCCATTAAAATGAAGGCTTATAAAATACATTTATTCTTTTCAAGATAGTTTTTTTGTTTTGTTTCAATATATGTCACAAAAATTTTTTCTTGAATTATGTCGAATCACATAGATAATTCCTCTGTACATTTTAAAATTTCAACCATTAAGTAATAATTTGCATAGTTGTAAAGTCTACAAACTGTAGTGAGAATAGATATTAAGCTTCAAATATGGCCGTTCCTTACTGTATCAAGTGTTTAAAATTAATATAAAATTATTTCAATTTTGCTTTTTATAATTTTTTCTACAAGACATTGCCCTTTTTATTCACAGTTGATACCCAAATCACACGGATGGCCAGTACCTGCCTGGGGTGGTGTGTGTGGACGTTTGGAACTTGTAGCATATTCTGGCATTCCTTTAGTGCATCTAAAAAATGTTTCTTGGCTCAAACGCTTAAAATATGCTCAAGGCATTATAAACGCTGCTATGGACTTCACTTTTAAACATGACAGGTTATTTCTTTTTCATATTGATTGTTAATAATTATTATATATATGTATATTTAGACTAGGAATTTGCATATAATTTTACTTTTCAAAACGTTTCAAGAGCAAAATAAGGAATAAAAAATGCACAATATTTGATTGTATGCTAGAGACACAATATATAGGCAGTGTAATTCTTATTTTTGTGGTCTCTGACATATCTATTTAATTAATAGGTTCGTGTGAATAATAATAGTAGTATTAGTATGTTGGGCGTCACATAACAGTAAGTGTAGAGAAAGAAAGAATTTAAGAACTATGAACATAGCCCAACAATAGGTCAAGTCAAATGGCTAATTTCATAAAATGGCTAATTTGCATGTTCCATATCTTATTGGCTTTTTAGGAACATCTATCAAAAATCTATACTAAGAAGTGTGGATTCATGTGTTATACTTTTCCTGTAGATAAATTCTGTTTTCGGAATGGTTTCCAAAATGCTTTTCTCATCAGAAAAAAGAATATCCACATACTATTGAATTTAAAATGATTTTCGATGTGGTCTATTCATAAATGACAAGTCAATCTCATGTAAAGTTAAATTAAATGACATTGTTAAAATAGATGAACTTTTAAATTTATTATTTTTTACTGTTAATACTTCAAAGTGAGTCATAAATGGAAAGATAGTCTGTTAATTTTAAATAAAACGATTTATGGAACTATTAAAATTATATTATGACGGCTTATTCAGGGTTTGCTATTAAATTGCTCATTTACAATGGAAATAAGAATTACTTAGTAATCACAATATTAATTTGGAGGTGTTACAAATTTTATTTCATAGTTTAAAATAATTTTTGAAATAATTCGGAAATTGTAAAAGTTAATATATTTTTAAGGTGTCCTAGCAATGCACAAGTATAGACAAAATTTAAATTTAGTTTTTATCAGTGTTTTGTCCAATATTAATACTTGTTTTTCATTAACTATTTTAAAAAAAGTATGTAGTGTTTAATATTGTATGGTTCATAACCGTTCGTGTGTGAGTTTGACTTCCAATCATCTGGTTTTTTTTCTTATAATTTTAAAATATATGTATTGTTTTAAAATTATTAAAAAAATAAATCAAAATTGACCATTCTCCTTTATTTTCGAAACTATTGTGCCTAAAATTTTGGAAAAAATTCAGAAATTAGTTCTTTACTTATAAATTACAGGAAAACCAATAAGTTTATAGTTTTTGACGTTTTGGTTAATTTCAATATCCAGTGTAAACTGACGCTAAGTACATGAGTGCATACTTAGTGTGCATAATTTTATTTATTTATATTTTTGCTCTATCGTAAAAGCTATATTATATACAATTTTCAAACTTGGCATGATCAAACATGTCAAACTTAAATCTAATAAAAATCATCAAAGTTTAAGCTTGTCATAACAATCCACAAAATAATTAATGAAAATAATTGCTTTTAAGTATTTAACACAATTATATTGTGTGGTAGCATGGAACCAACAGTCCGACTCGCACTTGGCTTTTTTTTTAATGTGGTAGAATATCTTAATTAAATGTGATAAAAGAAATCATGTATGCTTTTCTATAATTTCAGATTTCGATTTTATCTGATGGATTGGTCTTTGGATAATATTGTTGCCAATGAAAAGGATGAGATAACATTTGTCGATTTTGAAGATGTGGTCATTATTGACAAGCATGTATCACCAGATAAAGACCTGCCAGACTGGTATAAAAGATACAGCCGAGAGAATTTGGGCCCTGGATTCTCATTTTCCATACATAGTATGTGCAAGCATCATCTAAGTGATCACAATTTATGGGCAGCTTGTTATATATTGGCTGGTGATGATAATCCATTGTTATATCCTATTCCAACAGAACTCACTTTATCTAGACCACATTTTAGTAAACTTTTATATGATTGCCTAAATCATGAGGACAGATTTAATACAGTAACTAAATTGCAGCAAGTTATTAGAGAAATACTGAGCGAAGAACAAAAAAACAGAAAAGAATCAAGTTCTATAAGATGAAATTAATTAAATGTATAATAATTTACTACATATGAAGAGCTCACTGATAAAGATACTGTTCACAAGATATAAATCTTTGATTTGTATTCCATTGAAAGTAGTATTTCTATATGGAAATTGCTAACATTAATTGTTACAATGCAGAATGATAAGTATACCTTATACTATTAGTCCAGTGGAAAAGTAAGTTTTCTGTGAAAAATAGGTCTGAAAGTTATGCAGCTAGGAACGGCAGCTTATTCGATGCGGAACATCATTCTGAGAAAAGCGTTTTCAGGATTTTTCCTGCCGATAAAAATTGCAATTGTTATTAACAAAAACCTAAAAAAACCCGCTCAATATTTTGGCAATAACTCGAAAGCTATTAGAGATTTGGCAATAACTCGAAAGCTATTAGAAAAAAAAAACATTCTGAAAGATGAGGAAAATTTCGATAAGAAGCCTTAACTTCCGGAACTGTAGCTCTATTATAATTTTAATTTGATGCTGATAATAGGGTCCCGCGCAGCCATTTCGACATAGGTGCGCAAGCCCCTAATGAAAGTATGCAACACATAATAATTTTTTTATAGTAGTAAATATCAATTCAGAAATTTAGACACTTGAAAGAATACTTATGATTGTCTCGATGTTTCAAAAAGTTTTGCTATTGTTAACTAATATTAACTTTGGCTTCTATTGAACAAGAGATAAATATTTAAATAATTGCTCTTGAATTTTTTTATTGTTTCTTGAAGCCCTTCTTATGTATATACTCAACGAAATTTCGTTATAATAGTTTATAAAAGTTTTTTATTTTGTTAATTATGATTTTTTTAACTTTAACAAAATATAAAAAATTAGAATAATAATATTTTTTTTTAGTATATGTTATAGCATTGCTGGACTAAGTAAGGCATTAAATGACTGATTCAAATTTTATCAAGCCATTTGTTTATAAATTGCTTATAAACAAATTGACTAGTTAAATATTTTTTAACCTTTAACTACTGATGTGGTTTTAATTTTACGTAGGCCCTGATTTGGGGGCTTGAGAGGCCCATACTATAATGTATGTTTTTAATGAATTTAGACTGTTTATTGGTATATATTGTTAATATTATACATTAAATATGCATATGTGAATAAAACAAAATTAATTTGGTAAATCTTTATATTTCAGTGAGCAACAAAACTAAGTTAATAATTTTTAGGCAGCAATTACTTGATATCAGAAATTACGTTGTAATCTTAATTTTTTAAACAAAATAATAAAATTCACTTTTCTTATAATAATTTAATAATGTCTATTATTAACAGTATAACAAATAATCTTAATACTGTAAATCGAATCAAAAACTGCAATGCACCAATTTTCACATTTTACGCACAATCTGGACAAACTTCCTTAGCACATTGAAGACAAACATGCTTTTTCATACTTAATATGGTATGTGTCAACTTTCTTTCAAGCTTTAGCGGTCATGTGTGTCATCTTTTCCATTGTTTCAGGAATTCTTCATGAATTTCTGGACTGTCAGGCATATCTGATTCCAATACTTGTATCAAACTGAAACGCAATTGACGTGGCAGTCTTTCGTTCAGTACTCTTCTTTTCAACTGTTCCAATATCAAATTGCGAGCCAATTCTTTAATCAAAAGCCTTCTGCCCATAGTCTTTCCGTGATATATGTTATATAATAAGTGACTGTTAACAGAGCTGATATGTAAAATATGGTAAAAAATAACCATCGGCCAACGTTGAGTTCTACGACTGCAAATACAAATGGAGCAGTTTTTATCGATTTCGTCCACACCTCATTTAGTTGTATTAAAAAAATGATTAATTTCAGCCTTTCCAGTAGATTCATCGATGGCTTCAGTATGGTGCATTGAAGACAGAAAAATAATAGCCTTACGTCTCTTAGGGACATGAGATAGAAGTGTATTTTGGCCGGAAAAACCATAGAGTGAAGATCCTATTCCTCTTCTACTTGATAGCAAAAACTCGTTTGGTATCTCGCGTTTATTTTTTCAAAGTACTAATACATGTAAGACCCTTTTCTTCAAATTGTCTATAAGTTCTACCGACATAAACCAATTGTCGCTTGTAATATTTCGATTACTGCCATACAACGGCTTTGCAAGATGAATCACAGATTGCGCTGGTACCATGAGCTTCTTCTCTTCATCCATTAATCCCTCACCATCCGATCCGCGTCCTGTATATATATATATATATAGCAGTTATAATTCTTTGCGTCACATAAGCACATCAATTTCAATCCGTCCTTAGCTGGTTTCATCGGCATATAAATCATTAGATGTGTGTGTCCACGAAAAGGCACTAACATCTCATCCACGGTGGCGTATTCGCTGACATTATAAGTGTTCTGACAGTTTTGCACAAATTTCGTAAACATGTATGAAATTGGTGCTATTTTTGTCTGTCTCCTTTTTTCACGATCAGAAGGATTATCAAAGCAAAGACAGTGTAGAATAAATACAAACCTATTTTTTGACACCACACACCTGAATATCTCCCTTCCGGTACCGTCAGCCGCAAAGATGTAATCAACATTTTCATGATTTGATTTGAATACTGCTGTGTAAAAAAGTAGACCAATAAATACTTGAAGTTCGATCATGTCTAAATCCTTAAGTTCTGGGCGATTTTCGTTCACAAATTTGGTCCGATATTCCTTCAACTTTTCATTAGTCCACTTGACTACCACTTGTAGCATATCTTCATCCAGATACTTGTGCCATATAGAATAAGGGTCTTTTAAATCATTAACTGTTAGTTTAGAAGAAGTAGTTCGCTGTATAATATTGTGTTGAGGAGTCCTAGCCACTCTGGTTGGAGGTCGGCGCGACCATTTGTAACGATTTTTATCGTAGTAAAACTGTAATTTTAGTGATGATAATGGAAGATCTTCTTCGACTAATACTTTTTCCTCATTATGTTCTTCAGACTCTAAGATTGAGATAATACCGTCATTATGTTCATGTTCCTCTGGCATAAAGGTATCTTCGATATCTTTTGCTTCTGAATCGCTAGAGTCCTAACAGTTTATTCAGGATGATAGAAGTGACTCAAATTTTTTACCACCAGGCACAACTACTTTTCTGCTTTTAGGAAAATGTAGGCTACCAGTTTCGGTTGACCGTTTTTTTCCGGATGAGGTGCTGGGTTCCATTTTAAGTTATTATATCTCAAAACTGAAAAAAAAACGACAAACAGAATATAACATTTTTTTTTAAGTTACGTAAGGTCTGAGTTGGGTCTGAGAGGCTCGAAAAAAATTTCGAATCAAATTCATTCACTGAAATTACACTCGCCGACGCGTATTCCACCTTTCATGGCCGAGCGACTAAACTCGAAGCTACTAGAAGCAGCGTATGCGCCGCGTGCGGGGGGAAGGAAGTAATTCGATATTATTAGGGTAGACTGGGTACGGTTGAAACATTTTAGCGTTTATCGTGCATAGCATCGGGATGTGTTAAGCGAGCGATATCGGAAATATATTAAATTAAAGACCTTATATCTGTCTGCTAATGGGCAATGTTAATTGAGATCACTGTATAGTATTTTCTGTGTAAAATCATATTTTAAAAATCAGTCATTTGTTTCAACCGTCTCCATGCCAGGGTCGGTTGAAACACATTCAAATACAGTTGAACCTCGATAAGTTAAAGTCCAAGGGAAACACAAAA
Organism: Eumeta japonica; assembly: GCA_005406025.1. Classification (NCBI taxonomy): domain Eukaryota; kingdom Metazoa; phylum Arthropoda; class Insecta; order Lepidoptera; family Psychidae; genus Eumeta; species Eumeta japonica. Next base: position 70,965 of record BGZK01001445.1, read on the forward strand.
TATTTTAAGTTATAGAGGTTTTAAGTTATCAAGGGTCTATGTTAGGGATAGGTTAATATAGAGGTAGGTATGTACATATGTATGTATGTACCCTTGTTCCACCCTTTATCAGCGTATGTGAGTGTTGTTAGTTTTCTTTTTGAACTCATTTTAAGCCAGTTTTATCACACAGTAAGTAAAGTGATGTTTCCAGGACAATGATCAAAAACTTATGATCCAAGGCTTACTTATGTCTTAAGGCTAACCGCCGCAAAGCTTTAAAGAATTTTGAAGAAGCAAACAATAGGTGACATATTTATTGTTTACGTTAACAATTTAACTAGTGAATACGTGCAAGCAATAAATACCGAAACCTTTTGTTTTGCACACTCTTTCAAAATGACTCATTGACAAACAATTTTATGTTATAGAGGTTGCGGAAACATTTCTTTAAGTTACTGAGGGCCAATACAGAGATTACTTATTTAAGTGATAGAGGTTGCGTATTTTAAGTTATAGAGGTTTTGGGCTCTGATAGGAAGGGAACATATTATTTTTTGAAGATAATAGAGGTTTTTAAGTTACCGAGTTTTGAGTTATCGAGGTTCTACTGTAATACAAAATATAACCAATTATCATGTTTTATTAATCATCTAATGACATTTTTCGAATCGTAATGGCACAGTTGAATATCACAAATATTTTTATTAATATTCAAGTCTTTGGCGATACTTATAATCTAATATTATTTTTAATCAGCTTTCACATTTTTATATTAAGTACGAGTTAAATTAAATAATAATCCGATGTTGGTGACGATAATATTTTTGAAATATAGTACCTATATGCTATTATATTTCTCAACTATCAACAGTATTAATTATAAAAACGAAAGACATTAAAATTTTAAACAAAAATACTTCAATGGTTACGAGATCATTCGGAGTCACAATTGTGGCAAACATAAGGTTACCTTTTGTGCATTCTTCATGCGCCCACATTTTACATACTGTGCATTGTATCCATTTTTCCCTCGGTCTGCTTTCTGAGTATGCTGACATACAAACAACACAGTAGTACTCCTCTTCTGATGATGACTCTTCTTGCGTGTTAGTTTTTTTCCTGTTTGTAGCATTACTTTTGGTCTTTCCTCCATCTAATCTTTTGTTAACTTGCTTAGCTTTGGTTCGTTTCAATCTGCCCTCATATTCTCTTCTTATTTCTTCTTTTTCAGGTGTGTCGGTGTATATTGTAGATTTCCTGGTTTTTCGGCCCCTATTTGTTAATTTCCTTGGAGGAGCTTTTAGTAGTGGTCGTATTGCTTCTGGAGAAAATAAAGGTGGTCGAATAATAGTCGAAGTTGCGACATTTTCTGTTTGATTTGTTAACACAGGAATGGATTGAGAACTTGCAGAAGGTTTTGGTGAAATTTGCTGAAAACTACTACTACTACTTTGATGTCCGGGTAGTATAATCAAAGGTTCTGGATTTGCAATAATGTTTTCTTGTTCTTTATCTAGTACTTGTCAACATTGTGGCATATTTTCCGTCGGTTGTTGTACAAGAAGAGCCATGTTTAGTAAACTCCTCCAATTCTTCTGGTGGTTCGAGGGTTAAAATGGAAGGTGACTGTGGTGGCATTTTATCCTCAGTTGTACTGGTATTCTGAATAGGACCATCAGCTGCCTCAATTGGATTTGGCCTATCTGTCACAAATGTAGGTGCAAAATCGAGTTCAGTAAACAAATGACTATTAAATGGAACAATCCTAATTGTGCGAAAGCCAGCTTGAATACTGGATTGTGTAAGAGCAAGCGGCATAGTAGTAGTCAAAATCCCTGGGATGTCGTATATCGTCATTGTCTTTCCGGGATGGATTCCCATCCATCCATCGTAGGTAGAATTTACAGCTTTCTTCATGGACCGAATACAGATCGATCAAGTGGTTGGAGTTTGTGTGAGCAGTGGGGAGGGAAAGATAGCATTACAATACCATTCGTCTTGCAAAAGTCTAGTGCGATAATGTGTATATGGGACGAGTGGTTATCAAGCACAAGTAAAATTGTATGCGAAGCAGAAGCATTCGTATGTTTTTTGAAGTGATGTAGGAAATGCATAAATGATTCGTCCTGCATCCAACCCGAAGGATTTGCACTTCCAGCAGATCCTATTGGTCCATCCCTGACAAAGTGCTCTTGGTATCGCACTCGCGGAAAGACGAAGAACGAAGGAATAGCATTTCCGATGGCATTGACCGCAATGGCTACTGTAACTAAAGTACCCCTCTCCGCCGAAGTTACTGAATCTACTTGACGAGCACCACGTCTAGCTATTATTCTGTCGGGTTTTTGCACAGTAGTTATGCCGATCTCATCAACATTATATATATTTTGTGGTTCAAATTTATAGCGGTTCATTACATTAGCCAAATTGTCGTGGAAAGCATCTACGTTGTTTCTAACCATTTCGTTATCATCCCAAGTCCGAGGTCGTGATAAATCGTATTTGATGGTTAGTTCGTATGCCAGTTTCAAAACATCCTTTTTAGTTAGGCCAAAATATATATCTGCACACTAATTAAATATTTGGATAACTCACGCTCTTGCTCCTGGGTAAACACACGATTGTGGGCCTTATATCCCATTTCTTTCGTAATGTCCCAAAGATTCATAATCAGAATTATTATGAATCTCTGTTTCATAATCTTTTGACTCTGATTGAGAATCATCCTCACTATCCGAAGAATGAATTTCATCTTCAAAATTACGTGCTTTTTGGGGTGGACTACCATTTTCAACTTCGCTATCAAACTCATCATCGTAATTGGAGTCTGAACTTTTCTCCTCCAACAACAATCGAATACGTTCTCATTCATTTTTGAAGCATTTATAACCTAAAAATTTCATAAATCGATACAGTAGTTTTAAACAAATAAAATGCAGTTCAAATCAATATATAAAAACAAATAAATAACATAAATACTCATAAACAAAAAAATATGACTTACGTAAAAAGTTGATCGTATACCCGCGTTGGTGCCACAGACCGATCAAGCCGTAGTAGGCCTACACGTCCTGCTCGCACGACTGCGTGCCACGTACTAACCTAAAGTGAGCCCCAAATCATGCAGCTAGCAGAATGCGCGACGTCTCAAAGTTCTTAGAAAAAAAGAATATTTACGAAAAACTGTTTCGTCGGTCTCACAGACGTGCGCGGGTATAGGAAGGTTAATATAATTGAAATTAAAAAATGACATTTTGTCTTTAAAAAATCAGGGCTCTGTAATAGCACATTGGCACAGCAAAAAAATTGAGTGCTCTAAACTTGTGGTGTCTCACATTTATAACAATAGTATCTAGCATTTCGATCTTTTTTTCTTGGGTATTTGGAACATCTCTATATACAACTAAAACTCTGTGCTGCAGCGACTTCCTGCGTTTGTGTTGGTTTTTTTCCAAAATTGACAATTTTTTGGCATAAATTCGGTGGAAGTCGTTTATTTTTCTTTTTATTGTCCAAAAGTTCTTTCAGTTATTAAAGACCTAATTCATAGTCCGGTCAATCTAGACATTCGAAGGTACATATATTTACAACGACCTAAAAGTGCGTGTAGTGTTTAAAACATAATTAAAAAGAACATTTAAAAGTTCCGAATCATTCTGGTACCTGGAAAATAAATTTATTGAAGGTCAAAGGTCAAAAATCTCGAAAAAAAATGGTTTTTCGCGATTTTCAGCAAAACGGTAAGTTTTATCATAAAATTACCTTGGACAAAAATTGTAGGTCATAAAATTCTCTATAAAAAATTATAAATACTTTTTTTTCTTAGAGCCACCGTTTCTGAGATATAACGAGTCAAAGAATTGTAAGAGTTAGAATCGTCATAATATGCACACGTTTACACGCCACCTATGAGTTAGTGTATTTAGCGCGTTTTTTTTGACGTGGTTTTCCCAGTAGGCCTATTCTACATGTCTGTTATGATTCTGTTTAATTGAAACTATTATAAAAGTTTAATTAAAAACTATTGTAAAAGCAATGGAAATTAAAAAAAGTAGAAATAGTAGAACTTCAAATACTTCTTTTTGTTGTTCTTGATCTTCGTCTTGTTCGTTTTCTTCATCCTGGGTGTGAGTAAATTGCGTCAGTAGCGAAGTATCGCATGTTTCCTCGTTGGTATCAAACGAAACTTCTACTATTGGTGATTCAACATTAGAACATGACCGACTTTGACAATGTGTACATGCCAGAGAACAAAACAGCCCATCTTTTATACAACCACATTTAGCACTGCATCCCTTCTTACAGTTGCAAACAATTGTGTTTTGCAGTTTTTCCGGCGTAGGTGGGAGTAAAGTCTGAATTGGTTCTAATGTATTGTCGACCAACTTCCAACTCCAGTCTGTCGGATCTAACTGATAACCAAGCCATACTTGAACTTGGTAATATACCCGGAAAAGATATTGATGAGCAGCAACTGAGGTTGGAGGAAGACAAGCTAATTGAACCTGTTTTTTATTTCGAGTGTTTTTAACGAAACATGCATATTGACATTTATCAAAGCAGGTGGTTTTTTTTCCGGGCTCCCCACATAGAAAGAAGAAAACGAATACCGTTGGTGATAATTTCTTGTTGAGTTGAATTACTTTTTTTGAAAACTTCAGCACATTGAACTAGATCTTGTTTTTCAAACATTTTAAAGACTGTTGTTTTACCCTCCTGTAAAATGCAGACGTCGTATCACAGCCAGTTATTGCGTGTAAAAATAGTACATGATTTTGACTCTGTAGATAAACTTTTAGATGAATATATTTCCGTTTGATGTTGAGCTTTTCCTGGTTTTAAAAAGAAAATAGTTTTTTTAGCTGGAATTCGAGCAGTAAGTAGTACGAGTAAGTCTACATCTTCACCAACAACAATAGTTGTATTTGTCAAATTAGATTGCTCTATAGCTGTTTCGATAATCAGTATGTCCGCATTGTTATTAGCCTGTTTAACCAATATATTTTCAGCAGTAAATTTATCTTTCAACATTGAAATGAACCGAGATTTGTTGTGAGTAATTGCAAGAAATTTCTTTTGGCTGGTAGAAACTGTCATAAGTTCATCAAATAGAATATCAGAAGATGAAGACGTTGCTAAAGTTCGACGACGTTGTTCTGCAGCTTTAATCTTTCTCGTGTAATCATTATAGCCATCAAATATGACGGTAATTCTATCACCAAAATGTTGACGTACATACTGAACGTATTTATCCAAAATAATGTTAAAATGTTTCTTCACTATCCTACACAACACTGTGTGATAAGTATCCTCCGTCAATGATGTATGTCGTATTATTACTGTTAATATCAATATTGACCTGTTGAAAACAATCGTAAAAAGCAGATTTCTGTGTTTTATGTATCAAGATTTCATCAAACAACGATAAAAGGTAGGGAGTCAATTAATATTCAAAATATTTTTCTATTTCATCTTGAAATGCTGCAGTCAGCGGCGGCCTTACCCATTGCGAGGCTTCGGGCGGCAGGTCTTTGCGAGGCCCTTTGTCCTACGGAAAAGTACCTATGTGATGTGAAAGTAGATCTGGTTGTTTGATTTAAGTATTTGTCATGTTTGACGAGAAATGTTAAAGTTATACAAATAAATAAAATTTGAGTTTTAAAATATTTTACATTGAAAGATTTACAAAATTAACAAATACAGAGATGATAAAGAATATTATTAGCGCAAGTCAACCACCGTGAATGTGCAAGTTTACCAGGATCTTTGCTGGCTAAGTTTTGTGAAACCGTACCTGTTGAAATGGCAGAGCATATTTCGTATAAATATTTTGATCAGTGCTAAGGGTATTAGTATTCAAATCCGGTAATTCAATGGGAATGCGTTCGAACACCTGTATTTGACAATTTTGGCAATTTTCTAACATTTTCCTATGGTCCCCGAAAACTGTTTGGTCCTGTAGTTGTACCATCAATGCTGGTAAATAAATGACGAAGTGGTAGTTTATTTGCATGTAACAAGCACACAAACCATTGCAAAGGTCTTTGCAGATGTTTTCTAATAAAGTTATGACTCCATTTTATGTCCTGTATTTACAGCGGTATCATCACATCCAACAGCTACCAAATATGGCCGATATTCAAACTTTGACTCAAGAAACTCAATTATATGTTTCACAATAATCGTGGCTTTCCCAGAATCAACAGAAAGATGACCGATATATTCAGAATCAGGCTCCGAAATAATTGAAATATGTTCTTCAGTAATATTCTTCCGTTGTGAGACACTGCCACTTTTAGTCACGATTAAAGTTTTATCTTTACGACCATCAAAGTAAATAGCCGTCAAAATTTGTTTGCTCTCAAAGCTTTGTAAATCTTTGCGTGCCTTTTTCCGCTCTCTACGTATTTTACTTCGATCTATTACTTTTGACGAGTTTTCAGTGCTGATAACGTTTAAATCCAACAATGCAGCATTTACGATTAATGCAGCAGATCGGTCAGAGACTCCAGTTCGGTCAAAAGCAGTAGCTAAGTTTTGCAATTTACTTCTCATTTGTTCAGTTGATTGAGTCGTTATTTCTGTTCTAAAAATCACATCTTCATCCTCGTCTGATGCTGCAATGGACGAACTATTAGAAGAAGAATTAAGAATTGGATCAGAGGAAGTACTTGGGATACTACTGGCTTTTTTTAAAAACTCATCATACTTTCTCTTCCTTGTCTCTTTACGGCAGATAGATTTAGTAGACACTTTATCAACAGACCCAATATACATTTTTCGTTCATTTCTTTGGTCTTTCAAAAAGGTTTCGTCCGCAATAGGGATTTTAATTACACACTTACAAACTTCTCTGGATTCACATTTACAAGTTGCGATGTCAAATAATTTTGATTCAGATTCTTCGTAGAACATTTGCTTTTTCTTTTCATTGTGTAATTTCTTCACATTCTTATATTTATTATAATAGGAAATCAATCTAGCAACTATTTGTTGATGGCTTATAATGGGAATTGACGCCTTGTTCCAAATTTTTCAATATCTGCGGCTATCATTTCACACAAATCTTTCACTGCAGGATCTTTACCATTATTCAGTTCCAGTAAGTTATTTCTTAAGCACAAATAATATTTTATAATATCACAATAAGTTGATAACACATTATCACTTAGTTTCATTGGATTGCCAAACAAGGGCATCGCAAGTCCTTTCGAGTTTTGGCATTTTATTGACGAAAAATCTGACTTTTTTTTACACTTGAATGTACCACTTAAACGAGAAAGTTTAAGAAAACTATGCAAAGAAGAACAAGTTAACCCTTTAAAGTAACGTGAAATATAAGTTTTATTACATATAGATACACAATAACATTGACATGCAGGTACACGATGGACGTAAAAATTGTTATTTTTTTTAAATTACCCTCATAGCGCGCCACCTCAAAATAAAGGCGTAGGGTTTCGATTTTTAGCATGAATAAAGCTTTCATATACGGTCATCGGTTAATGACACAGGAAAGGTAAAAGTAAAAAAAAAATTTTTTCCATGTTCACTCCACCCTAATTACATGACCAAATATGCTCTCATGATGAAGTGCCTCACTCAAACCTAGGATGGCAGCTTGCGCGCACATTGTCGACAATAACATAAAAATAGTTTCTCTTCCGCATTAAATTCATGAGCTTCATCTTCCCCTTCATAATCAAAATGCCTTTTTACGTCGTCTTCTGACTTTAAACTGTCTGTCAATATAATTTTCCTCGGCTATTTCTCTCCATTACAAGGGATGACTGAAAACCATTTCCGCCGCCATCTTGGAAAATTCATATACCAACAATTGTATCAATTTGGGCCCTATATTTCCTACGCACAATTGTGAGCGTCACAATTGTATCTTGCTGGGCCCTTCATTTCCTACGTATAATCGTGAGTGTCACAGTTGTATCAAATTGGGTCTAACACCTTCTTTTTTACGATTTTCTAAAAAGAGACCATGAATGAAATAAATATGAAAGATACCAAAAATATTTATTAAAAATTAAAAACACAACTTTGTACTAATTTTACATTAATAATAATCAACAAATGGCATGAAATGAGATCATTTTCCCTAAGTTTTATCATAAGTAACCATCAAATTCAGTCTTTGTTGTGAAAATCAAAAAAACAATTTCGGTCTTTGTTAAGGCACAAGTAAATATCACACTTTGAGCAACGACAACGGCTACGACTAGAGCAGCCAGGAGCACGACAGCAACGAGGCTGCTTCAAAGTGTCAAAGACTGGCCAATGGTTAAACCCGTCGTACTGTCGGTCGACCGTGGGAAGAGACTTCACTCTGTATTTCGAAGTGGTAGGCATTTCAGCAAATTCAAGATCTTCCCTTGGTCTCTTTCTTGGAGGGCCATTCAAAAGGTGGTCACTAATAGACAATCGGAACGCCAGTAAGTCCATAATGTCTATAGATTTGCGATTACTTGCTTTGCAGTCAGCACGATACTCTAACCATGAGTTTACTATAGCCAAGTCAAACATGTGGATGATCACCTTCACAGGCCACTTTCTGGTTTTACGCCATGTTCGATAAACCTCCATCATCTGGTCGCAAACATCAACACCACCCATGAAACTGTTGTAATTTTTAATGATGGCTGGACATGAGACATCAATGTATCGTTTCCTCTTTTTATCCCATCTTGACACCTGGGTTCGTGGCGCTGCTCCAAAAGCAGTTGAGACCATAAGTACTCCTTTATTATTCTTCCATTTTACGACGCTCAAGGTGTTTTCCCTGTTGACAACCTCCTCATCTCCTCTAGTCATCCTATTATCTTTCTTGAATTCATACAGAGTTTTCTTCTTGGTATTAAATCGATTAGCCATCAAAGTTCCTGTTCCTTCTAATTTTCTTTTAGTTAACTCTCATCAAGGGCAACGAGGAAAAATACCGATCGAAATAAAGAAAACTGCCTTCTGGCAGTGTATTAGCCAAGCGTAATACAACAGAAGCACCAACTCCAAAATTATCCGAATCAGGTAAGTTTGTAGTAGAGCCTTGATAAATTTCGAAGTCTAGAACTTGTCCTTTGTAGGTAGTTAGCACGAAATTCTTCAGTCCTGCTGGACGAGGTTTGTTTTTACCACTACCTTCAAATCGTACCGACCTTCAAAGGTATCATCTGTTCATCGACTGAATAGTTACCAGCATCTCTTGGCAACTGCAGGCATCGGTTTCGGACGGCATCAATAACGGGTTGCACCCTCCATAATCTATTTTTGGTTTGCTCTTCAGTCTGATTTACCGCTGTAACGTCTACACAATGCAAGTTTGTCCTGAGAAGGAAAAACCGTTCCCTAGACATTGCATTTGCAATCGGGTCATACCTGTATTTTTCGCTCCAAATCATCTTCAGTCTTGGAAATTTGATACACCCAACAATGGCATGTATTCCGAAAAATTTCTTTATATCCAGTAAAGAACATACAGGTTTTATTTGTATGCCAGTTTTGGCCATATAATATTGATTTGTGGTCAAAGCCATCTGTTCCATGAGCTCGACAGTAAAATAGCGCTCGAAATATTCGTATGGAGTTTTAATATCTCCTGGATCATGAAGGGCCTCTTCTGGAAGAGGTTTGCCATTGAAGGGCTTCTTCTGCCATCCTGCTAGCATGCTCAGAGGTACGTTATCTTCATCACTATCTTCACCTTCATCAGAAGAAGAGGAACTTAAATATTCGGGGTATTCTTCAGTAAAGTTGTCTAAATCGATTTCATCGCTATCATCGCCCTCTTCCTCAGAGCCACCGAGCATCTCTGCGATAGCTGCGTCGTTTAAAATACCAGACATGGTACTGAAACTGAAAAAAATGAAAAATTAAAGAAACTTAAAATACGCATGAGATAATGTAGGGCCCACGTCGATACCATTGTGTCGAAAAAGTTCGTTAAGCCGTTACGCCGAAGCGTTTGCTTACCAAGAGTCATGATTACCACAAAAACATCCTATGTTTAACTATTTTGCTAATTATTATTAACTCGTATATTACTATACTTACGAAATAAAACAATAATAGGTACTTACTTTCGCGAAATCGGGGAGCGCAATTAATCACCAACTTAACAGGTCGAAACCTGCTTACCGACTGTGCGACGGACAAAATTTGCGCGGGAGGTCAAAGTACGATTCCCGCACAATCGTACAATACTGTCCCCGTCCATTGCTAACGTAAAATAAATGAACTACATTCGACTTTGTGACCCGCACAATTGTATTAAAGCGGTCCGAAAGGGATAAGTTTTCAACCATAGAACATGTTAAATCTCTATCCGCTTACTCAATATCTATGTTTGTGCTTTTTTCTAATAATGATCTTATTTCTAGATTTTTCCTTTATTTCTTAGTTTTAACAATGTGTTCCGTATTTTCTATTAGCATTCCAATTGTTTTTCGCTTCTCACTTTTATTCGTCTCTACTTTACTTTTATTAAAAAAATCATGAATTACAATTGCACGTACCACTCAAAACAGCACAAAAACAGCTAAGATTCCTATAATTAACTTTTGATTTGCTTTCTCCACATCACTTGTATTTCCTGCGTTCCAGGTATTGGATTTGTATTTCATCCCAAAGTGTAATTGTTTCAGATGGTAAAAATAAACAATTTTATACCTGAATCTGATATGTTCAGAATTTTGAAAACAGTTTCGGCATCAGAGATATTAATTCCTTGAGCTATTTTTGCATCAAGCATAATGTTTATGGCCACTCCATTTCCATGTGCCGATACAAAAAAGGATCACGTTGCATTGTACCTTTTTTTAGGACAGGACACCTGTATTTAAAGTTATTCGATCTTTAATGAAATGCATTGATTGGACTTTTTTGTAGTACAGTGGAATCTCAATAACTCGAATCTCGTTAAGTCGAAATCCTCAGTAAGTCGAAAAAAATTGCCATTCCTTTACGATGAACCTCTAAATACGCGGTATCTGGAATTATTTAGACTTTACAGAAATGGATTTTGGATGGATGAATTGGACAATGGATTTTAGTTTTTTTTTTACACTCTTGGTATTTATTGTACTGATAACAAAAATTAAAAATATGTATTTTAAATTTCTTCATTTCTGTATTAAGTTTGTTTAATAAGTCTTGTAATGTACCTTCTATAGTTGTGTTTATATCCTTCTCTTAGTCTTCTTTTTTTTATCAATCCGTCCATATTCATGCACTTTCTTAACCTATTTAAACCACGTAACTTTTTTTGTTTCATCTGAACAGTATACTTTTCTCTGTGCGCAAGTAACACAATCACCGTACACATACATTTTTTAGACTTGAAGTCACAAACAAAATCTGATGTAACATCATGTAAACTCTTGAACGGGTAATCCTTGTGATTTTAATGCATCGAATTAATGCTGCGTATGTGCTTTACACAGGTACAAGTATCGCGGCCTCTCATTTTGGAAGAAAACACAAAAAAAGGCGTATATTTTTTGAAAGTGCTACAGCAAATTTTTTCTCACACTGATGAATTTTCGGTGAAGAATTTTCTGTTAGTCTAATTGATACCTTATTTGGCAAGTAATTTTTTTCCTTATTCTATATTCTTCTTTAGCTGCTGTCGCAAGGTTACGTCGTCTCTATTATAAAAATCCTCAATTTTTATTGTAACTGAAAAGTTACGACAACTTGCATGTTTTGAACATTTTAAACTCGAAGAATGTCAATTTTGTTTTTTTGATTACATTTCTTAACCAAGTCATTTTTCAAGATTGTTCATTTGTCACAAGAGGGATTAGATATAGAAGAATATACATTTAGGTCGTTGCAAATAAAATGTTCGGTAGACAGTTTTCTACATGTACTTATATCGTTAAATTGAACATAAGTCTGTTTATTAGTGGTTGTAGCTATATATCTTTTTGAGGGTTGTACTGATATAAAGATATGTAAATCAACAAATGAATATCTTCTAAATTTAAAGGTAATGGAAATTCTTTTCCTTGTTTTAAATATTTTAAATTGTAAGTTAATTCCTCATATATTTGTTTTGGGGTAATAATATTTGGGTGTAAGACATTTTGTTTGGCGAATAAAATTGAATTTATAATAATATTTAAATCGTCTGTTAATTCAGTATTCATTATTTCTAAATGTATTAAATAATGTATTAAGCGAAGTTCTAGCATCAAGTATAGAAATTGAACCGTTAAGTTCCACTAACGCTTTTTTCAATTGTTACATAATTCTTTTCTATAATCTTTTCATTTTGATTTAATTTATTAATGGTATTATTAAAATTGTTAACCCTTTACCGCATGATTTTTTTTTTGTTGATGATAAAAATATATGTGATAGTAAATAAGAAATAAAAGGACACGTGTTTTAGCATTTTTATTTATTGAAAATAAAGAAAATATACCGTTTTTCCACTTTGGTACATATTTGGTCCAGTAAACAAAAATACAAAATATTTTTCGGTAATTGCAGTCAGTTCCGTCAATCACTTTAAAACAATTTTTGGGTTAACTAAAAATAAATGTTATAATTTGAAAAAATAAAATATTCCTGCCATCTATGTTGTATGAAATAACATAAAACAATTTCTTTTGTCATTAAGACATAAGCTCACTTTACATTTTGGCACTCAACATGTGACCTGCCATTACATTCTGGCACTTTGCACCGCTGTCTAGTGGTCCAGAGGCATATGATCTATTTGATCCAGTCTTACATCTCTAGACGGCATGATAGCAATGGGTCCTCTCAATTTCTTCGCTTCAATAGCATTTTCCAGTTCATAAGAAGGCCGTCCCTCGTTTTCCACTTGTTGATGGTTTATTGCTTTGGCTTAACCCTTCAGCTACTGCGCATTTGAAGTCGGCTAAAGGTAAATATGGGTCTGAATCCGCTAAAGTTCTCCTGTATAACAACCACGCATTAACTGTCATCATATCAATCATGTGAAAAATATGCGGTGGTAGAACTTTTGATCTAATCTGAATTCTATAATAGCCAAGAAGAGCGTCTAATAAGTCCACGCCACCCATATGTCTATTATAAACCGTGACTGCCTTTGGACATGATACATTTTGATATGCTTTTTCTTTTTATTGAAACGTCGAACTTCAGATGATGGTTTGCTGCCAACGTAAGTTGAAGCTAAGTTCACAACTCTGTTGTCGTACCAGGTCACTACTGATATATCAGTGTTGTCAATTGTGGTCAATTTTTCTACAGTAGTTCCTCGGCCTTTTTTAAATCTTTTTCAACTGGAACCTTGTAGCCTGGGATACGATTAGCTTTTATTGTGCCTATTGGTAAAATACTTTTTGTCAAGGTACGTCAAAGGGGTAGTGACGTGTACCAGTTATCAAAGAATAGTTTGTAGTTGAGTCCTTCTGGTATTGTCCTAGAAAGGCGAACTACGACGTCACTGCTAGTACTTATTTTAGGCAAATTAGTGTCAGACTGTACAGGTCCCTGAGCTCCAGTATATATTTCAAAATCAAAACTAAATCCTGAACTGCCGCTAAGGACAAAGTTTTGTAGCCCCATTTGTGGGGTTTCTTAGGGTTGTATTGCCGCATAGATGATCTGCTCTTAGTAGGTATAATCTGCTCATCAACAGCCATATACTGTTCTTTAGGAACTGTCAAAATTCTTTGCCTTAAAAGCTCCAATAATGGTTGGATTTTGTGAAGAGGGTTATATCCCGGCTGTCCTTTTGGTATTTGTGTCAAATTATCGTTAAAATGAATAAAACGTTTGATTTCTTCGAAACGGTTACAGGACATTATTGTACTAACTTTAGGGTACCCCATATCCTCATTCCAATAAAACCTTGTAGAGGGTAACTGAACTATTGACATGTAAAGGCAAATACCAATGAACTGTTCAAGTTCTTTTACAGTAATATTACTGGGCTTTTCTGGTCGTTTTCGACTGCATATTTATTAGTTTCTTGAGATATATAGAAAAATGTCGTCCGTGAATAAATATTTGAAAACTGGTACGGGGTATTCAACGCTGTTATTTCTAGAGGCAAAGAAATATCTCCAGTAAACTGTAAATCAGTCTCAGCTCTTTCCAAAAATCCATCCCTCCATCGAGGCTTTTCAGCCCTTGAAGTCCTTGTTGACAAAGAAGCAAGATGAGATATAGGTATATTATCATCAGAATCTGATTCAGACTCCTCTGATTCTGGAATACAGAGAGGAGGTAGTACATTTCGTCTTCTATTTGTTAGTTGCTCGTCATCTGATAGGTCCTCGTCAGCACTGCTGTCCGGAAAATCCTTGACTATCGTATGGATACCGCCGTAAAATCGTCTAGGGTCCATATTCCTTCAGGTTGCCTAAAATAGAATAAACATTATAAACAATCACAGACGTATTATTTACTTAAGAATGAAAACACACTTTACATTTTTGCATATCGGTACAAATAAGACACAATAGAAAAAGAATATTTTTTGCATGTTGTACCAAATTTGATCCATACAATTAAATACTCAAAAATGCTAATATAATTGTAGAAAATGTAAAAAACTTACCTTATCAATAATCTATAAGTATTTTTCTTCTTTGTAATATTTATCTAATAGCGGTAACTAGAGATTTTATATTTTTTTCGGAATTTTCAAGTAACAGAAACCGACGCGCTCAAGTAGCAACCTGTTCGTCGATGTTGAATGATGGGCGATTTCGTAGAGTTACTCCTAGATGGCGGTGTTCATATTATTATGACAGAGGAATGGAATATATTCGATACGCTATACATAAAACGACTGTTTTTATTTTCTAATTGAAGATATTCACGAAAATATGGCTTGATTCATATATGATCCGCGATGCGGTAAGAGGTTAATAGCAGTTTGTGTGACCCTGATCTGATTTTTCATGAGTTTATAAATATGTTCATCATCTTTTAATACCTTTTCAATAGATTCATCATAATATACAGCATCGTCACTATCTAGTGTTCCGAAAACTGTTTTCATAACTGATCCGATTCCATCGAACCATCCACGTTTCATTCGCTTAGTAGCAGTTAAATGTGACAAAGAACCATATAATTTATACAATTTTCCAATAGATTTTTCAGTGTTATTAACACGATTTGTACATTTAAAACTTGATGTAATTTGTTCCAATTCTGGACAACGGAATTTAGTCATTTTTAAGATTACTTTCTAAGATATATAAGGTTTTCGGTATAGAAGAAATATCTTTAAATGTTATTAATTTCCAATGATCTATCATAATTTTTAACGTTCCTATACGATCGAAGTACAGTCCGGTTCCTTTTTCGATGGGTGTGATCTTTACTGCTTGCGTGATCGTAATGAATAGCCTGAAATTGGTGTTTTATTATCATTAGTTTCACGTGTGTGTGCTAATTTAATTCTATTCATATGTACTCTACTAAGTTTTTGCTTTTCTTTGCGAATTAAAACTGTACCATTATTTTCGTAGATAGTCACTATTTCGTAAGGTCCTTTCCACGTAGGATTTAATTTTGTATTTGGCTTAACATTTAAATATATCAAATCTCCAATTTCATACTTAGGTACCTTAAATTTATTGTCATATCGAATTTTTGATTTTTCTTTAGATATTATTAAATTATTATGAGCTAGGTTTAAAATCTTGTTTAATTTATACTTTAAATTTCTAACATAATCATCATAGGTTGGACTGCTTTCATTTAATTCATAAGAATTACGTAAAGAAGGTTTAGATCCGAAAACTAATTCGTGAGGGGTGTATCGACTACTAGAGTGTACACTTGTGTTATAAGAAAACATTGCTAAAGGTATGTATTTGTCCCAATCTTTTAAATCATCATTAACATATTGTTTTAAATAATCTTTCAAGGTAGCATGGCTTCTTTTCAATGCTCCGTTAGTTTGAGGGTGATAGGCTGTAGAGGTTAATTTTAATTTTAAACATTTTGCTACATTGTGAAATATATTTGACATAAATTCACTTCCTTGATCGGTAAGTATTAATTTGGGTATTCCGAAATATGATATAAACAATATTAATTTTTAAATAATCTCAGCATTATGAACAGGTAGCGAAGGCTTGTGAAAATTTAGTAAGATCATCTTGTATAGTTAAGATAAACTTATTTCCTTGTTCAGATTCCGGTAAGGGTCCTACAATATCTAGAGCTATTCGTTCGAAAGCTTGAGTTGACGTAGTTGTAATTATCATAGGATTTTTATTTTTCCTTCTAACAGTTTTGTGTAATTGGCATGATTTACATGTTTTGACATAATTAATAACATCATTTTTCATATTGGGCCAAAAATATTGGTTTCTGATTCTCGAATACATTTTAACAATTCCATTATATCCTGATGAAGTGCTGTCATGGTTTTCTTTTAGTATTGTTGATATTAATTCTACGTCTGGATTTATAATTTTATTGTGACACATTGTAATGGGTATTTCTATATTTTTAAATACGTAAAATATTATTTGTTTGATTTTATCGTGATGCAATTTACTATATTTATCATTGAAGTTAGAAATATACATATCATTTTTTTTTTCTTTTAAAATTACGTTTATTAAACCTTTTAAAGTATAGAACAAATCTTTGTACGTTACTTTATCGTAATGATTATATTTAGTTACGCAGTGAAGTATCGTTTGGTATTTTACAACCGTTTTATATATTTTATATAACTCACGTGGTTGTGATATTAATATATTGAAATCATCACTGTTTTTAAGAGCTTCAGAAAGGAACGGATTATCGTCCTCAAGATTAACACTAACAGGATAAGCTATGCATTTGTGATTTTTAGAAAATAAAGGTTCATCTGTTTCGGAAAATTTATGCATAATAAATTCCTTTTGATCCAGAAAGAAGTTTTGAAAATCGTTATAAGTTTCAGATTTATCAACCGTTATATTACGAATTGGTATTCTAGAGAGAGTCTACGTTAGAATTAATTTTTCCAGGTTTATGTATAATTTCGTAATCAAATTCCTCAAGTTGTAGACGCCAACGTATTAGTTTACTTCCAGGATCTTTAACATTAAATAACCATGTAAGGGGCCTATGGTCAGTAACAATCTTAAATTTTTGTTCATATAAATAAGGTCTAAAATGTTGAACTGCCCATTTAATAGCAACTAATTCCTTCTCGGTTGTACTATAATTTCCTTCTGCATTATTTAAAGTTCTGGATGCATAAGCTATAGGTAGATCTTGTCCTATCTCACCTTGACTTAATATGGCTCCTATCGCATAATTACTAGCATCAGTAGTTAGAATAAATGGTTTACTAAAATCTGGATATTGAAGTATTTTTGGAGATGTTAAAATTTTACGCATTAGGTCGAATGATTTCTGTTGTTCTTCGGTCCAATTAAATCGTATATCTTTCTAATAATTTAGTTAAAGGTTTCGTTATTTTAGAAAAGTTCTCAATAAATCGTCTATAATATCCAACTAATCCAAGAAAAGATTTTATTTCCTGATTTTGGGGAATAGGAAAATTTTCTATGACCTTAATTTTATTAGGGTCTGGCGAAACTCCATTTTATTTATGATATGTCCAAGATAAGCAACTTCATGTCTCATGAATTCGCATTTATGTGTCTGTAGTTTCAATTGAGTTTCTCTAAGACGTTTAAATATGGATTCTAATTTCATAGAGTGATCTTGAATAGAACTAGCATAAATAACTATATCATCAAGATATACAAAACAATATATTCCTTGTAGTCCACTAAGAACAGTATTCATCAATCTTTGAAAGGTTGCGGGTGCGTTTTAAGTCCAAATGGCATTCTAGTATACTCAGAGTCCTCTAGGCGTAGAAAATGCAGTTTTACAAATATAATCTGGATGCATTTCAATTTGATGAAATCCACTAGCCAAATCTAAAGTTGTGAAATATTTAGAATGTCCCAATTGATCTAATATTTCAGATATATTAGGTAAATGGTAAGCATCATCTACAGTTATGTCATTTAATTTTCTATAGTCAATTACTAATCTACATTTAATTTTATTAGAAGCATCTAACTTTTTGGGTACGATCCACAAAGGAGAAGACCATGGACTAGTTGAGTGTCTTATTATTTTTTGGTCTAACATTTTAGTAATTTGAAAATTTATTTCTTCTTATGTATTTCTGGATAACGATAAGTTTTGGAATGAATAGGGATATTACTAGTAGTATTAATTTTATGTTGAGTCACATTAGTGCTCGTCAAAATATCTCCTTCCAAATAAAATATATCATTATATTTTTCACATAATTTTAAAATAGAATTTTTTTCTTCGATATTCAAATGATCAATCCTTAATTGAGAAGACAATTTACTAATTCTGCTATAATCATTTTTTGATTTAAAATCCTTTTCAGAATTTTCATTAAATAGCCAATTCAAATCACAATTATTTATATGTGGACTCATGATCATTTTTTATGTCGCTATCACTGGAAAAATCAGAATTACAAACATTGTTGTTACCGCATTTATTTATTAATTGGCAAATTTGTTTATCACATTTATTTATGGATTCACGGTTACACGAAGTGCCGTTTCCATTTAAAAACTAAAAGGTTTTAAAGAGATACCGAATTCAGTAATTTTAATTTTTCTTTCTAAAGTATTCAATATAGAAACATAAGCTTGACGGTTTTCATCCGTTTTAGTGATGGCATTTGATACATAAACTCCATCAATAATTTTAATGTCTTCAACTAATCCTTCCTTTAATTCAGGTTTCAAAACATTTGCTTTTATTAAAGTTTCACTTCGAGGCTATAAAATATACATACATTTTTTATTATTATAATAAAATGGTAATTTAAATTTATCTAAGATCGTTATTGTTTGATTATCATAATTTATTTTCGCTTTTAAATTTTTAATATGTCATTTCCGATAATTCCATCATAATCTAGATTTAATTTTAATTTTCTGTGTATAATGTGAAATTTACAAGAAATAAAATTATTTTATTAATATTTAAATTAAGGAGGGTATAACCTAAAGTTTTCATGGGTTTTTCTGAATCTGATATTCCCTTTAAATTTAAAATTTCTTTGCTACTAGCTTTAGTCTCCGGATGCAACGTTTCTATTTTTATGATAGAAATACTAGCTCCTGTATCAATTAAACATTTAAGAGATCTATCTTCTATTGATTCCGAGACCTTAATTAATATGAAAGAGACATTATCTTCCGAATTTACATTTAGTAGATAATTGTTTAAATAGCCTTTAAAATGTGTTTTACACTCACAGGTTCGGCTTCGCCCGCGAGTGTTACCTCGTTTAAATGACTTATCATTGGAGCCTCCGAATTATTTTTGTTATAATTTCTGTCAAAATTTTTCTGGCTGGTTGCAAGGGTTTTATTTTTATTTTGCAATTTAAAGCAATTTTCTATAATATATCCTGTCTTTTTGCAATATCTACAATTTTTTTGTGTTTGTATGATTTACAATGTACATTCTATTATTATTATTATTATTATTGCGGGGAGTTCGAGGTGGGCCTTCCACTTGATTAAGTACCTGATTGCGTAAAAATTCTCGTTTCTTTAAACAATTTTCGTCATTAGGTATGCCCTGGTTTTTTACAAAATTTACAAAATTGTATTATAAAAAATATTTTCCTAGATGGGTCGTTGTTAAAATTATAATTCTTAGGTTTATTATTCGGATAATAATTTTTTTCTTGCAATTAAAAGAAGTATGTCCGTTTTTACCACATTTATGACAATATTTGCTTCGCGATTGTTGTAATATTGAAAATTTTTCTTCTTCTAATGCTATATTGAATGCATCATTTAAATTTTCAGGTTCCCTAGACCTAAGCATTTGTGAGATTTGGGGATTTAATCCTAATAGAAAAGTATGGAGAGCTAACTGATTGGTGCTTTCAATTTGTCCCGGTAATAACTATTCATCCGTACACGATTGTTTCATAAATGCGAGAAGTCTTAAGACATCCTTCCAATTTAGATATATAGATCGAAACTGTTTTGTTTGGAATTTGCTTACAATTTTGTAATAACTAATAAGTAAGTGCGTTTGGTGTTTTCTGTTACCAAATCTATTTTTAAGAAAATCTTTAAAGGTGGGTACTGACCAACGTTACGAGGTGTAATGTAACATTTGCATCGAGCGTGTACGCATCGAGCATGTTTTAAAATCGGCGTAACATGCTCGTCAAAACTCTGTGCTCCGTTTTCGCCGTTAGTTCACTCAAGATGGCCGACAGGGAGGACGCGTTGGCATCTTTGATTTTAATTAATTATTGTTTCATCCAAATTAAGAAGAAGAAAAAACGTTACTGGACATCAAACTTATTTAAAAACAGAGGCGTATGTGGTGGTTTGTCATTGATAGCAATTTTAAAACCAAATGATTACTGGACAGTATAAAACTTTGTACGCATGTCTCCGATCGATTTTGAAGAACTTGTGAATTTAATTGGACCAAGTGTACATAAAAAGGATACAAATTATAGAAAAGCAATCAGTGTCACGGAACGATTAGCACTAACACTTCGTTTTTATGCAACAGGAGATTCCTATACTAGTATGCAATATCTTTTCAAGATATCAAAGCAACGAATAGGATTTATAGTAAAAGAGGTCAGCGAAGCCCTTATTGGAGCATTAAAAGAATATGTAAAGGTACGTACTGTTTTAATTAAATCAGAAAAAGTAGTCATTACATATCAAATTATTTAATTAATTAAATCACCAAATTCTGATAGAAATTGTTCACTCATAGCTGGTGACCCACAGTCATTTTGATGGGACGTATTTGATGCAGGTGTTTCAGGGCTTTGCTGTGGCATAGGTGAGGCTCTTGAAATTGGTTGTGTAGAGTATCCTTGTGAATAATAATTGTTAGTATTCATGCCAACATAATCAAATTCTCCGCGATCAGTACTAAACAATATATTTGATATGTAATGTTGCACATGTATTTTGTTTTGAATAAGATCTTAATTTATTTGCCAAAATACCATATGCTTCACATTCGTCAAGTTTGTGCGAAGTTGACTCCGTTTGCTCGGTTCTCTTTTAAAATATTGAACGTAGATGCCATTATCTCTTCCGGGCTTGGGCGACTGCTTTCCTTTTTGAAGGCGGAGGGCAATCATTGTCGCTTTTATTGGCAGGCGGAGGGCATTCATTGTCGCTTTATTGGCAGGCGGAGGGCATTCATTGTCGCTTTTATTGGCAGGCGGAGGGCAATCATCAGGCGGTTGTTCTGAAGCACCTTCACGTTCACGTAGCTGAAAATAAATATAAATCATTATTTCAGATGCCAGAAACACCAGAGCAATGGCTGGTTGTAGCAAATGACTATGATACTTTGTGGAATTTTCCACATTGCTTAGGCGCAATCGACGGTAAACATATTTTACTGCAGTCACCGATCAACAGTGGAAGTGAATTTTATAATTACAAGGGTTTCTTTAGCATCGTATTGCTGGCAGTTGTTGACGCGAAATATAACTTTGTATGTAAACATTGGATGTCAAGGAAGAATATCTGATGGAGGAGTTTTTAACAACTGTGAATTAAACGAAAAACTAAAAAAATATGCACTAAACATCCCTCAACCCACTGCGTTGCCAGCAAGAACAGAAAAAAATCCGTTTTACTTTGTGGGCGATGAAGCTTTTGCGCTTTCCGAAAATATGATGAAAGTATATGCAAGATATGAACGTGGTTCAAAGGAAAGAATATATAACTACCGACTTTGCAGAGCTCGTTGAGTGGTGGAAAATGTGTTCGGCATATTGTCTGCAGTGTTTAGAGTTTTGCGGAAACCTATGTTGTTAGAACCGAAAACCGCGACATCTGTCGTAACAGCAATAACATGCCTTCACAATTTTTTAAGAAAGAGTAATAATGCTCAAGTATATACCCCTGCAGGTAGCTTTAACGAAGAATCGAACGGCCAGGTCAGATTAGGAAATTGGAGAGAAGGTAACAATGACATGACTAGTATGTTACCCTTGCAAATAAGACCGCGAAGGGCTACAAGATCTGCTCACAATATTCGTAATGAAGTTGCTGAATACTGCATACAGCAAGGGTCTGTAAGCTGGCAAGAAAATTATGCTTAAAATGGACTTACAGTATCTGTTGTAGCACGAGGTGTATTTCTATCCAGTAGAAATATCATAGCTTTGTATGCAAACCAAGTACTATGGTATACTTCATCTGCACCTGAAATTGAAGTTGAAATTAACAAACGTCGACCCAAAGTAGTATATTTTGTGAATATCGTAATCTATACAATTATTTTAATTGTAAAAAAATAAAATAAATATCTGTTACCTTACCTTATTTGTGGGCCTATTTACTTAAAAACTTAATAAATAATTACGTACTTTTTCCTGTACTAGTTGATTGTTTAGTTTTTTGTTTTTCCCTCCTCAATGATGCCAGTAAACTTGTCGTTTTATTTTTACATGTTTGTCTTTCGCTGTCGAGTAACGAAGCCAATCTATTCCAAGCGTCTTCTTTTTTGAGTTTGTTATAATGCTCTGGATGAGCTGGATTCCACAACACTTTCTCTTCTCTGTATTTTTCTATAAAATACAGAGTTTTTTCTTTGTGCCACTCCATGTTTTAAGAAATAAATACGAGAGGAACGACGTGTGATTACTCGCGACGCACGTGCACTCGGGACGACTTGCAAGAGCGTACTGACCGAACCGCGTAACACTCGGAGGATTCGCCAAAAAACCGACAGCCAGGTGGAGCACTCAAAGCGAGCAACGAGCGACTCGTTGCTCGCTGGTTTCACCGTAACACGACGTACTGACTGCACGAATGCTCGCGGTGTAACACGTTACATTACGCCCCGTAACGCCGGTCAGTACCCACCTTAAGGCTTTCCCAATCTTCAAAAATAGTATTAACACAAGTTGATTGCGCTTTGTCCGTCAGTTTATTTTGTATAAAGGCAAATAAAATCGGACGCTGATCATTACGAGCTAAAAAGAATGCTCTGTTGCAATTAGTTAACCAAACTGATAACGTATCTCGATTTCCATCATAAGAATCAATAAACTTTATTAAAGTATCAATTTTTAATTTATTTTCATTACTAGATGTACACGGAATATTACCTAAATTATTCATTGTATCTTGTTCGTTAGCCATAGTAAAATTTAATTAAATATATAAGTTTTAAATTATAATAACCAATGTTTTACAAATTAAAATTTTAAAATTAATTTATAATAATAAACGAATAATTGTAAAATATTACGACAACCAATCAAGTTATGTCACGGGGAGAGTAATCGTAACATAAAAGAAATTTAAGGTACTCACAATACTGGTACAAACATTCTTGTGGGTATGATAATTACAGCAGTTGCAGACGCGACCCGATGATTGCAGTTTGTGGCGCACGTAGTCCTCGATTGTTGGTTGAGCTGGCAATGGCTGAGAAGGCCAGTACCCTTCGTCGATGATTTCCAATAGCTCTTCAAGTTCTGAGGTAGTGAGTGCTCGGGCTGAAAACAATATGATATTAGAGGATGTTCAGAGAGATTTTTACGAAGATTTTATGCAGGACGGCGAATGTCCCCGAAGGCGACGTTTCTCGAAGAAACTTGCTATTCACGAAGAATGCTTTTCGTCTTCTTGAATTGACGGCGATCCTTTTAATTTTTCCGGTATGTTAGCTTCTTTAGAGAGGCGCGGCGATCCTTCCCTTCATTTTCTTTACTTCGTTGGACTTGGGATTATTCTTCGCAAAGGTTTAGAAACCACCACAGGAAGTCGCTGTGTCGATTTTAATTTCGATATCCCACTTCTGACACCAAAAATTTATTATATTCTTTCCTGTTATATTCTCTTTACTTGTTTCGTAGCCCAAGTTAGGTGATCGACGAGTCTTTAATAAAATTCTTTTATTTATTTCAAAGAATTACTTTATTTAAACTGACCATTACAATTATACGTTATAAATTAACACTAGGGATGGATGGTACTCGTAGCACGGTTATGCGTGGACTCTCTCGGAGTGAAGGGGTACCTCTGCTTATATAACAAATGATGGACAAAGAAGTCGACGTAAGCCGTCGTCATGCGTCTTGCGTACGTCGATCCCGAATTATCTATAAGTATTTAATTTATTACTTTGTTTTTCATCTCTAGAGAATATCTGTTTGGTGCTCTCGAGAGTCGGCATCCCTTTTAGGTAATGAATTACATATTCAGAGTCGACGTAAGCCGTCGCCATGCGTCTTGCGTACGTCGATCCCGAATTATCTATAAGTATTTAATTTATTACTTTGTTTTCGTAACAGAGAGTCTTTATAATATGGGTGTACATAGATTATGTGTGGTACATAACGTTTACAATATGGGTGGTACATAACAAAACGGCCATTATGAATGCTTGCATTTTGAAACGTTTAATGTCAGAATGATAACTGTATATAGGTCACCACAATATCAAATTAATGTTCCAATACAATGCATAAATACAACAATATACGGCAGCAACCTTAATAGGTATACTTCATGTTTTCGTCTGATTGTTGTGGGAGATTTCAATATCGATTTTAGAATGAATCTTCATAATGGAATTTCCACATATTTTTCATCCATAAACATGTTTCCGTTAATAAACACTAGCACTTCTAGAAGTAGTACTACTATTGATAACGTTGTTTCGAACACCAATGTTCAATGTGGTACTATTAACACCTTTTACAGTCACGATTTACAGATCTGGTTCAAATTTAATACTTAATTAGTATTTTTGAACCATATTTCTAAATAGAGACTAAAAAACTTTGTAAATAAACAACTTTGCAACTTTTGCAAGAATGCTGCAAGACTAGTATTGTTATTTCAGTTATATTATAAAATAAATGATATGTTTTAATATACGATAAAGGAGTACTGAAACGATAAGGCGACCTTTGTCTTAAATTTACACTCCTCTAGCTTTCCACATTGTAATGTTATGGAATTCTTTTTGAAATAAAAACATCGTAACTAAGACTCGATTGTCGTGATGGGTGGACTTTTACTTGTATACCTACAGGTTTGTACGGTCCGATTCGCACTTGGCCGGTTTTTTTTTTCATTCCTTTTCTCGTTTCCACCACACGCATAGTACCTTACACGTCATTTATCTATGAAACAGAAGCGACGACACATGCGCTCAGGGTTACTAAGTATTGTCAAATAATTACGAAAATGTTTTGGAAAGAGAAAGATATTTCCATTTAATTATTTTTAATTTAATGTACTTAAATCAACTTAAGAGATAATTTCATTGTACGTCAAATCGAACTTTATACGCAAGTTCATTAAAAATAAAATCCACAAAAATGTCAGGTAGAAGATATTGGTACTTCGACAATATTATCATTACCATCATTGCTCATCTATGACTGTAGGGTCAAGTCCCGATATATCCGAAGGAAGCGTAATTATAGGAAACGCACGTTCTAGTCTGGATTAGGGTGACGGGAGTAAAGAGTTAGTCGGTATTCGTGAAATTTTTAGTCAGCAACTGAAGTCAGGATAAGTAATAGATACTAAAATGTGTCAATAAATTTTATGGGAAAGGGCAAGTTTCTTCCGTTAGTTTTCTCTATTCCGTTCCATTCATCGTTTTCTTTGCTTTGTGTAGAGCTTTCAGTGTTCTTTTCTGCAAGTTGGTGTCCGCAGTCTCTTAGTTTCTATATTGTTCTACACTAATGTGGCTTATTTCTTTTGGTTCCTGTTGTGATAACTTATATGTAGTTTAACCCTTTAACGGGCATATCGATCTAGCAGTAATAAATTGAAACCAATATCAGTTTAGCCCAACTTATTAAAGCGAAATCAAAATCCATTTTTGTTTTATTATTATTATTTATATGGTGGTAAAATATTGCCGTTGCCCGTCACACTTTGATTATTACTGAATTATAGTATAATTTTTTTTATTATTATAAATTAATGATAACAGTATTGAAAATTAAATAAGTTTATTCCTGTAAAAATATAATGTTAATTAAACCTTAATTAGAACTAGGAATAGGTTATTATAGCTTGTGATGAAAGGCATAAAACAAGGAACAATGCACAATGGTACCTCGCATTTTGGCACATTATTTTAGAGTGCTTATCATTCTCCGCGTTGCAAAGGCGATACCGTTTGTAAGTTGATAAGGGCACGGCATATGGTCGCCCACATTTGCGTAATGCAGCTCTTCAGCGACTACATACACAGCTTTTGGTATGTAGTATCAGCAAGGGCAACTTTCTTCCTGACCACATAATTAGCCATGGTCGAATGCCTCTTTCGACTGCTGTAACCACCAACAAGTTTTCTGGCCAATGTCGCTCGGAATTCGAAGTGTGACAAATTTACACCGTTTTATTTCTTATAATAAAACGCATTAGTTATGCAGACGTCTATCAAAATTAAAACGTTCGGAGGCACTACTTCTTGCTTCTACGCCCAATGGTGTATGTGCTTTTCAGTTGATAGAATAGATCAACGCCATCCATTCTTTTGAAGTATTCTTTGGTGATGAGGGGGCATTTCACAGAGTAGTTGGAGCCATCCTTTTGCGTCCCCGTGACTGGTTTTAGCAACCTCTGGATGGAAAGCATTGGACATCAGAAGCACTTCTTTGTTGTCTTGTCACACTACAAAAGCCACGTTTTCCTTGACTTTCCAATTAAATTCACCCTTCTGCAGCTTCAATTTCTTGCTCTGCGTACCTTTTATTAGGAGCGGCATGTCGGCTCTGTGCTTGCGCACTGTACCTATAATACAGATACCATTCTCAAACAAGTATTTCAGTATTTTAAAATCACGAAAAAAGTTGTCAAATGCGATATGCACATTATTAATTTCTTAAGCTAGTTTTTGCGTCAACCTCTTTACGACATTATACCCTAGTCCTTCTACAGAATTTCCGGTTTTCTAGTGTACACCTCAAATTCATAAAGGCACCCAGTCGCACTGTTTCTACGACACCAAACCTTGTACACGCTTTATGGGTTTCAGCGGCATATATTATTTCAGAGCTGAGTGACATTTGAAGAGTATCATAGATTCGTCGATACTTTGCAAAGTCGACTCCTCAGCATCATTTTGCCAAGCTTCATTTATAAAATTCAATAATGGCCGTTACTTGAATAATTTGTCATAGTTAGGGTTACTTTTCTCAACTTGCTGGGTATTGACATTTATGTGTAAGCATCTTAAAAAAAATTTAAATCGTTTTATCGGCATTATGTCAGTTATTCCGTTAACCCTGAAGCCAGGATCAGAAGACCAGTATAGATCTATAGAGGGTAGAATATGGTATCCCATTAATATAATTATACCTAAAAAGATCTTTAACTCATTGGCTTCCAGGGGCGTCCAAGATTCAACTTTTTGTTGAGTTGCATATAAATTTGTTTGAAAAATTATATGATTGTGTACTTCTTTCGTAAAAAACTTCTCAAAGAAGCACTGTGACCTGGTTCTATTTGTGACTCGGCGTTTTGGTTGTAAAGGTTTTTCGTCAAAAGTTTCAGATTTTGGTCGATTAGTCCACATAACTTTCTTCCACGCATCTTCATCGTTGTCTGATTGATCTGTGTTAGATTCAGTATCGGTAATTGAGTCAGAAATAAGCTGAGAAGGTGGTCTTATTATAGGACTGCTTGGTCTAGTGGGGCAGACCGTGGTCGAGTTGTCGTCTTATAACGGAACGTCCAGGAATTGGACTACTCCTTTTTGAGTTGCTAACAAAGGGAGGCAATCAAATTCCGTTAAAGACGGTTGTGTGCTAGGTTGGCTTTCTAATAGAGGTCCAATAGCACTAGTACCCTCGTCGAGATCCTGTAAAATATGTTATAGCCTAGCAGTAATAAAAGAACATCTGTTTCACCGTCAGAATCCAATTTGTCCTCAGATTGTTCTGGATCATCAGGTAAATCAAACATGCCCCAAGCGTATTCTCAAATTCAATTTCTGTCAAATGTTTTCGATTCATCTGCAACAGAAGCGAAAACCGACCATCTAAACCCAGAAGCCAAGCAAAGCACACACACCAGTCTAACGGGCAGAGGGAACATGCTTCTCATCATAAAAATAAAAGTTATAGGAAATCGGGAAACGCAATAAATCAAATGTTAGTCATATCACGGAAAACAAACAATAATGCATCAAAAAGTTAATAGATACCTTTCGGGATGCGCAGATTCTAAAATAGACAAGATTTTCAACTTCAAAGAAAATTTCACCACTTTAAACACTCGACAGACTTTTACAGAGAAAAACAGTTGATAGTTGACAACCTATAAATGTCATAAGAATGATTGGTAGAGTTCGTCCAAGCCTCCGAATTCTAATATGCTTTGTTCTTATTGGTTCCTGTTTTAATAACATGTATACGACGCATACATATATATATACTAGAAATCTGAAATAAAATTCTTTCTCCTGTTAATCTTTTATTCTTCATTTTCTTCACTTGGTGAGGAGTTTTCAGGGTCAGTTTCTGGGAGTTGGTATAGTTCATCCGCTGCCTTTTTCATTTCTGTTATGTTCTGAGCTATATGATCCATTTCTCCTGGTTCCTATTGTGATAAGTCTTGTCAAAACAAATCTTCCCTTGTATAAATAGGACGTCCCACTTTTCTCTTTATTGTAATATATTTTACGGCAGAGTGTGGGGTTGGTCGCTTCTAAAAGATGACCATAGTAGCTTATTCTTGTAATCTTGATGATTTTGATCATCGTTTTTCCTTCGAGAATTCTCGTGTTTTCAGTCTAGGTCGATTTCTTGTGGATTGTAACATGTCTTTCAGTATCTGTTTTACTCTTGTTCTATTTGATTTGGTTAGTGCTACTACATTCATTCAGACCGTATGTCATGAAGGGAGAGATCACCCATTTTGTAAATCAACTTGGCGATTTTACAGTGCATTTTGGTCTTGATGAAGGGAATGAGACCTGTCGCATTGCGGATTTTTTGTTTACATCTTGCCTTTATCGTGTCTCCGACTCAACTCTGAGGTAAGGTACATACCTCGATATTTAATTGTGTCCACGGGAGTAATTAAGACTCCATTTATTTTCTGTGTCTGTTTGAATACGCTCTTGTTGATTGATTTTGACTAACATCTTGGTCTTAGTTTCATTTAATTTTAAGCCCACTGATATTAGGAGTTAAGTTTTTCATTATATTTGTAAGAACTGTGGTGCTATCGCCCATAATAGTAATAATGTCGTCTGCGAATGATAATATAACGGGGAGATTAATTTCCATGTCCTGATCCAACCTTACCTTACTAATTCCCTCTAGAGTTCTTTAGACATCGTCCAGATCAATGGTAAAAACTAAGGAGAAAGTGGATATCCCTTTTGACACCTTTTCCTTTGATGATACTTTGAGCTTTTTCTCCAAACCATAGGATTAATGTGTGTTCTTTAAGACAAAACATAATTCTATTGACTAAAGTGGTACTGACCCTTGTTCTCAGAATGTTATGTAGAGTACAAAGGTCTATCGAAGCAAACGTTTTTCTATGGTGAATTACAGTACATATACGGATTACCTGTCTTCCATTTCTTTGTTTCTTTGTCGTTTTGTGAAATTCTGAGATTTGGACCTTTCTCTTGTGCAATTCATGAATCAATCGTCTTCTATTTATTGTATATCCAGTAGTTCTTCTTGGCATCCTTGAAGTTCTGTATCACGACGGGATCTTTGGGAGACCTGTTCGTCCAAAATTTTGTCTCCATGAATTTCGCCTGAGCGAGTCTGTTGATTTTCGATCTGTTTTTGTTGAGCTTCAAGTGTTGTCTAACCGTTAGTCTTAATATCTCAGTGAGGTGGTTACAATTTAATGGGTTATGCCCGTGCTGACTTAGTGCAGTTAGGACTTTATCTTCAACGTTTTTTTCATATTTTTTTGATATGCTATCTTGGCTTAGGAGCTTATATACACAATTGCAAAACTAGTAAGTTGGTGAGTTCTTCCCTTTTCTGGATGCACGCTTTTTTTTGGTTGTTGGTGTCTTTATTTTGGCCTATTTTGTTATTTCTCCGATGATGATTTTGTGATCAGAGCTAAATTATTTTGTCCAGTAACTCTTTGTGTATTCGAATTTGGCGCCATTGTGAGGTTCTTTGATGATATGGTTAATCTGTGATGACCTTTGTTCCGAGTACTAAGTTATCTTGCATGATCTGCGGCTCCTTGTGCGATCACGAAATTGTGTTGTTCTTAGAAATCAAGCAGGAAAAATTCAAATGATTTAAAGTGGGTGAAATAGGGCCGATTATGACTTTGTTTATACTTCGGTTATCATTACAATCAATCAGTACAGTCTCCAAAGAGAATTTGACTTCAAACATATGGTGCTTAATAATGAGGCACTTTGCAAAGATGACAAACAGTTTATTCTTTAGTTGACTACTTTGAATGTGTCTTATTATTATAAGTCAAACTATAGGATATGAGTGTAATTCGGGATTCAATTTCAAATGAACACCTAGTACGCCATTGCTTTTCTTTGATTTTAATAAATCTGGATATCTCTATTTCTCCTGATGATAATATGGATATCTCCTTTTTTCCTTCATTTAGTGATACTTACATGTAAATAAACCACTTGCCATATGAATTTCTTGAATTCCTGTGATAGTAACGTTTGAGTGGTATTGTTGTCGATCGATTATTTTTTCTTTTCAAGTATTTCATAACCTCTTACGTTCTATGTTCATACAATCATTTTGTAGCAGGGTATCTTTTCTTTCATTTAAATTGGAGAACTTCTTATTACTTTTGTGTCCGTGCCTAGTCCTCAGTTTTGGTATATTGGAAGAGCAGTCCTACATGTTGTCGGCAGAGATGCTATCTGCCTAGTTCTCATTCAAGTGTGAACTCTTTGAGTGTTTCGGCAAACATTGAGTTCTGTGTCTGAAGTGACGATACTGTCATAATGATTCCTGAAAATTACAAGTATATGTTCCCTTGCACTGGTGGTCTAAGGAGGCAGTATGTGATTCTTTTCGCATTCTCCTGGATTACATAGATATTGACTGGATAATATTACGCGGTTACAATCAGTATGACTTAACCACCCCAAAACCTATTGATAAATTATTTTTAATGTATGTTTCAATTTTTGCCTCTAATGTATGGTTGGAAAAATCTTCATCCGTTATGTTATTTGTGAGAACTAACTTGATTCTTTGGTCATTTTCATTTTTTTGGACAAATCTGGCGAGGTTTTTTCTAATCATTTTGTTATCAAATGTTACGCCGAATAAACTATTATTTGGTGTGCTATTGCGCTATAAAGACAGTAATCGTTTCTTTTTATTTTTATGATCGTATATTTTTCCACAGTGAGCTAATGGTTTCGTATTTTGCGAAATTTGAAACTAAAAATTTCTGTAAGTTTAGTTGTACAATAGTACAATTATTAAGTAATTTTGCAGTTTCTAATTATAATTATAATGTAAATATAGGGGCTGTGTTGCTAGTCAATTGAAAGCTGTTTCATTACTTAGTAATATCCCACTTACTAATAATTCCGTCTTCCGGGTATCGATAATAATCTTATAATAGCTATATTATGATTCGGTTTGTAGTCATTCAGTTTGACAATAATATAAATCCTATGGTATTTGGTAATTATAGTACAGTTATATACTATATATTGTGAGAACCAGGTTATAATATTAATGACTTTACAAGTGTATTTTAATCACATAACAATAATAATTATTATTGGTTTCTCAGTCCTCTAATGGATAACAATGATATTGTAGGGATTATTTTCAATCAATTATTTGTATGTTTACTAACTATTCCTGTCCCGTGACATTTACTAATGCAGTGGTTCCCAATTAGTTTTGTTGCACCACTTCAAAACCTCAAACCTGCGTACCCTTTATTGTAGCAATGATAAATAAAAATAAGTCAATTTAAATAATATTTATTATCTTCAAATTACAGTACAATAGTGAAAACAGAATAATGTGATGTATCATGAAGACGCTAATGTGACAAATGAGCACGTTTTTCTTTGCACAGCTCTTGAAAATTTGGTTGTCCTTCAGTCAGCTTCAGTCTTAAATCGTCTTCAAGTTGAAGTCTGTGACGATGTTTTATTTTTAAGTTCGTCATGGCCGAAAATCCGCTATCGCAAAGGTAGTGGTCGTGCAAAATGGCAGTAAATATTTTATTGCTGATTCGCTGATATGAGAAATATCTTTAAATTAGCCCAAAAGTCACCTAGTGATTGCTCTGCAAAACAACTCTTGAATCTGCTGTTGCATGAGATGTCTATTAATTCCTCTTGATCAGAGATGGGTAGGTGGTCGACGGAATGGTTTGGTAAAAGGATTGTTTACCCAGTTTCATTGTGACGATATTTCTAGTAACTGCAAAGCCGCCGACAGATTTTGCAAGTGGAATTTTATGTTTGATTTTAAATCTTAATTTACTGTCGAAAAGTTCTATCCAAAAAGTTTAAGATTCGGAACTGGTCATATTTACACTTATCAATCAAAGATGTCCAGAGGGATATTTTTTATAGTGGACTCAACGTTGTCCTGCATAGTGAATATGGTTGTATCACAGTCTTGTAGTCCCAAATTCAACTCATTTAATTTTGTAAAGATATCTGACAAGTAAACCATTTTCGCACCCACAAAGAGTCAGCTCCAGTTTGTACTCATCGTGTCCCTGCTCGACCAAAAATAACTCAATTTCATGTCTCAATTAAACATTCTCGAAAAACTCTTCCTCTGGATAGCCAACGCACTTCAGTATGTAACAACGGTCTCGTCTTCACTGTCGTCGCTCTTTTGCAAATAGCTGCAAAAGTTCTAGAGTTTGTGGCACGGGCCTTAATTAAGTTAACAATTTTACAGCAGTTTTGAGAGTAATATCTAAGCTGGCTGGAATTTTTTACATGCCAGTGCCTCTCGATGAATTCCACAATGAGTCCATTTTGCTTCTGGGCTATATCTTGTATCCGCTTTACAAATCCTGAAAACGACCAGTCATTGCTCTGGCACCATCAGTACATATTCCTACACATTTTGACCAATCCAATTGGTTTTATTTACAAAACTGTCGACCATATGAAATATGTCCTCCCCGGTAGTGCGAATCGAAAGGGTTTGACAAAACAGAATTCTTCATGTAACTTTTGGAATGAACATAACGAATGTACGTTAAAAGTTGACCAAGTTTGTTATGTCTGTGGATTCATCAAGTTGTATGGCAAAGTAATCGCTTTCTAAAATCCGTTTAATTTGTGGGTTTTTAGATTCTCTGACATGTTTGTAATACGACGAGAGACAGTGTTATTTGACATAGGAATAACATCAAGTTCTCGTACCATTTTTTCTCCAAACATACATTTCACTATCTCTTTTGCTGCAGGCAATATAAGATTCTCCCCAATAGTGTGAGGTTTCGCTTGCTTAGCAATTAAATAACTCACTCTAAAAGAGGCTTGCAGAGCGTTGTCATTCGTTTTTTGGGAGAGCGCTTCAATAGATTTTTGTCTTTGTTTCAGATCTTTTAATTTATGTTGAAAGAAGGATACAGACTGGTCTTTCAAATTAGCATGTTTAGTTTCTAAATGGCGACGTAGTAAAGACGGCTTTTAGCTAATGATTTGACAGCGTTTCTGCACAAACGACACACTGTGGCAATGGAGAATCAGGGTCTCCAGAGCTTGTAAAACCAAACTGAATATAACTACCATCATATTTTTTTGAGAGACGATTCCTTGTTATCAAGTTTACTTTTTCCCTGTCGGAGTACTGGTAGAGGATGATACATCATTATTAGGTGACTGTTCAGTATTGCCTGACATCTCAGCAACCTTGACGATTTATCAGCCACTTTTCCATCTGAAATACAACTGGACTTAATAAGTCTGTATATATTTTTAATTAAAAGCTTACAAAACAGTAACCGCGAACACGTGAAGCAACTCAACTCATATACTTGTTATTATTAATTATTCGAAGTTTTTTAAATTATAAGAAAAACAAATTAAACATCGTTGAGTTGTATTGCAATTTATAATGAAAGTATAAGTTTAAAAGTAGTCTTAAAACATCATCTTACCGTTTTCCAAGGAGGTATATTAGGCCGAGGTAACGCGACGCTTAGTTCTTAATTCACAATCAAAACAAAACACTGGCACATGGCTCACAACAAAAGCCGGACTGGCAGGAAGCGGGAACAGGTGACTGGTGGCGGGCTGGCGAATGACGCGAGGCGGGAGGCGCGGGTCGCGCTTAGTCGGTCGTAGTGCTCGGTGCTCCGTGCTTTTACAATGATGAACGTTATATAATATATTTTGGAAATTGTTGTTTTACTGATAGCCGCGCGTACCTTCAACTAGCAACCGTACCACTGAGGGTACGCGTACCACTAATTGGGAAACACTGGACTAGACCAATCACTTGTAGATCAAACTCTAAGGAATTTTGTATCACTCTATGTATATATAGTTTACAAACCCTGACACAGTATATTGTATACCTCAGGTTGCGAAAAATATTTTTAAAAGATAAAAAATAAAAAGCAATATATACAAAACAGTAACATGTGATAGAGTTCAATATACAACTTCTACATACAGATTCTTGTACTAGTTGTTTTCTCTTACATATACAAAATGCATGTAAATGTATTTATCTAGTATTCATCGTAGTCGTAGTCGTCCTCCTCGCGGCCGTCGCGCAGCATCGCCGCCAGCGACATCTCTCCGTCCACGGGCTCAACTTCAATATCTTCGTCGTAGTCCTCCTGGCGTCTGTTTAAATAGATATTGTATTTTATTGACTTTTCTTTGAACGTTCGAATATATTTATAACAACAATATACTTAAAGCGTTATGTTAGGTTAAGTTAATCGTTGGGTTTTCTCAATTAGCCATAGTACTCATATTTTAATTGAAAGTTATAATAAATTGTTTTACTAACCGAGTGAGTATAGGAGTAGGTGGTGCTGGAGTGGACGGCGCGGGAGTCTCTGGCGCAGGAGTGGCTGGTGGTGTGAGCTGGACTGTGGGCAATACCAGCGCAGGTGCGGTGTTCTTCTTACTGCGTTTACGCGGCACCGGCGAAGTCAATACTATTGGCTCTGCTGTGGTAGCAGCCGGTGGGGTTATACTGATGGACAGGACACTATTATGAATATAGAATTCTCCATGTTGTATGTTAATTTTCGCTTGGGTCCATAAACTTAGATACAGAATGAATTCCTTCATATTTTATATTAACAGCTCTCTTAATTAAACTCTACAATATTAGAATTTCAAGAGTATTAGAAAAGGATAAATCAGAAAGAAATCAAGCTGATTATGTCCATGAATATTTGTCTTTAAATAATCGGATTATGTACACCATTTTTATAAGCATTTGTTTCACTACAGACTTTATTTATATAAGAGCGAACTTTACATATCTACAGGGATCAACCTTTAAGAAGAAAAGTTATTGAGACGAGCTCAACTTTATATTGTCAACTACAAAATGAAATACAGTTTTGTTATCTCTAATATTGGAGTTAATGTCCATCATCATCTTTTTGACCTTTTATATATATTTTTTAAATAAAACTAATGCTTCTATCTCAAAAGGGTAGTCAGAGTCCGCAAGACAGACTACCATCCGAGTTTCAGGAAGGAATTTCTGAATATTTTCTTACATAGGGTCGGTAAAAGTTTTTCCGTATTTTATATATAAAATTCAAATATAATTTTCCTCATATCTTATTATTAACATTTAATCTATATATATATATATATATATATATAATAAAATGATCCTTAAAATTTGACGTAGTTTTGTCCATTGGAGTAAAAGCTCATAATGAATAATGACCTTCCAATCCACCATACACGCATATCAACTTATTAGCCCATTGCGGGTGCTATTTCGCTATACGCCTTTTGGAGCATGATATTTTTTACGTTCTTATCGTAATCATTTTTCATCACAAGTGATCAATCTTTTCAAAACTGATTCGGTTTCATTACGTTTCAATAAAGAATCGCAAATAGGTACAAGATTCATTAGATTTTCTTTCAGAGAGCTCGTGCTAAAGTGCCGAGCTTTCTCAATTTCTTTAAACTTAGTTTAAGAGATAATCGAAGACCTTGCTTGTGAGTCGCACACGGCCCGCTATTTTGCAATATGAAATTCTATGAATATCATAACACGTCCCTAGAACAAAAAGGTGCCATATGTTTTCAGGCTACGGAAACAGCAAAACAAAAACTAATATCAATATTAATTTTCGTATTCTCTTCACCACATAGGCAGCGCAGGTATAAACCTTTTTGCCATCTTACTGGTATAAGGACCCCCAAACTCCAATTCTTCGTTTCGTAATAGAAAAGTTCCAAATCTAGTTCAATAGTACCAGAAAAGAGTTTTACATATAGAAGTCAGAATTTATTATATTTTATTTAAGACGATAAGGTATTCGACAATAAACCATATCGATATAGCATCTTCAGTTGTTTAATTTCGATAGTCCTTTGAACAATAATTCGTTAGCTGTTAGTTAGCAGTAACAAAGAACATTGGTTTATGGATATCCAAGAACGCTTACATGGCCACGTTTTACATTAATTCATTACGTTTAAACCAAGATGTTATTACTGCTTATCCGCGACCGTTGCAAGTTCTTTATCATCGCTGGGCGTCAGGAGCAGGCCTAGTCTAAACTTCTTAATATGTCGTAATTTATTTTACTACTAATTTTCTTTCTTGCAACATTTTCTCTATCGCTACTAGCCGTCGCCGATTGCTGGGCACTTTCTTTTTGTATGAGCCACGAATTTTCGTTTCCGATCTTTCCCTTCTTCTTGTTCCTTGGCTCGCATTTCTTCTTTGACTGATGATAAAATAAACGGCAATAAAGTTACAATCTTTACTCAAAATACAGGTTGTGGAACAAATAAGCACGGAAAAATAGATCGGCTTAATCAATAAAAAGCACGTAATATCACTACCGAACAGTAACTTTTATTCCAACTTATAGCTTCTTTCTTATTACTAAATACCAAAATAATAACGGCTTATATATATATCTTCATTATTTGCATTATAATTAAAGTATAATTTCTTTCTTTGTATTATATAAATAGTAATAGGTTGAAGGCGCACAGAGGGCAGTGCATATCAAAGAAATAGAATCTTAAAAATACAGCATATTTTGTCCTAAAATGGATAGAATTAATTATATCGTTTTCGTGAATAACCACTATAAATACAAGAAACTACACAACCAACATCGTCATAAGTAATAATGGCCGTGACTGTGACAGACAATCCATTCACAATAATTACAAGCCTGTTTTATGCGATTCCCCCTAATCATAAATTTGCCATCAATTAGTATCAATATGATCGAACTAATTTAGTTTTTAAATGAAAAAAACAGTGAAAAAGTTATTATATAAGAATATAACTTGTAATTCGTATCTTTTAAATTGGACCTCAACAACACATTATTTCTAAAGTAAACTTTGTATGTTTTTTTCTTAGATGATTGTGTTTACGCTATTTTCATCCCTCAGCTCAATAATCTTTTGAGCTATGACATAAAGACAGACTTGATAGCGGGGGCCGAAGTGCAGGCGGTGCTATGATGTATGTCGAAGAACGCGTGCCCGGCGCCAACGACTTGTTCACGCGGGCGATTGATGGAATAAATAAAAGAAGGCTGATTCTTTTGTACAAAAAATGTGTAATACAAAAGAAATAATAAGTGAAGTCTAATGACTAGAGCAGAAATTATATTGCGGTGATTTAACCATCTGGATATATGATAATAGAAAGTGGACTGATAATACAACTCTACTAAGGAAGCTAGATATGTGTGGTAGAGCTCGGCAGAGGTCACCCTAGAAAATCAGTATGTAGACCAAATTAATAGTACATTAAAAAGTGCCTAAGAACATACCAGGCCATGCTCCTGGTTCAAGACCATTATTACAAAGAATACACGACAGATGAAAAAAGAAACGTTATTTGCTTACATGTTTTCCCGCACAGAATAGTTATAAGCACTTTAGTCACAAACTAGAAAGAGCAAATGGAAGTATATCGACTATTACTAAATTAAACTAAATTGAGCAACAAGTGCAAAGTGCAACAACAAAGGCGTATCTTCATGCGCATCCTACTACCTTTCCCAGAAGGTAGTTTTCGGCAATAACTCAAAAACTGTATATCCGATCATGTGCAAAATAATTTTAGTTGAAAGTATTTATTTACCATTGCCTTTGTCATTTTTTTCATATTTTTTGGACATCAGTTTAGAAAATAAATGGTGGTGGGACACAATTTCTGATACTTTCGAAGGAATTATTTCCAAATTAATTTCACGTAATCAGAAAAATTGCTTAGAAACTTTAAAGTGTTTTAAAAGGTAGCATCAAATGTATTTGCCACGTTATGTTTACTAAAAATCTCGGCTTCTGTTACCGGCATGAAGTGCCCACGCGTACAAATGCCATTTTTGTAACTACCAAGTAGTGGCGAAAGCTATACCGAGACACACCTGTTCTATAAATTTTATCAATACATCAATAGCGGATTTTAAATACGTGCCTGTGACATACAGATGGAAGGACATGAGTGAAAATATAAAGTTCCATTTTGCCCAATGTTACCGGGTTCAGAATTCAAACCGCTCTTTCTTCATAGGATTTACAAAATAACACTTGAAATACATCATCATTTTGTGATTACATTTACTGCTCGTTCGGGAGGCAGTTTTCCCTCCAAGAAGAACAGCAAGGCTTAAAGGGAGTAGCTCTTTTCTAATTTGCACATACGTAGCCGAAACAAATGCAGGAATCATTACAGGAATAGCCTTTGGCCAGTAAAGATTGGCATACATGATTTTTATCACTTACAATGAGGTTAACGTTTGTTGGCCGCACTCTTAAAATTTATGCTGAAGGGTAAATATTGTATATCTACAGGAACCTTATTGAATAGGCGCACACAGAGCCCTCTGAATGAGATTTTGAGGACACTTGAGTCGGCTAACATGTCAGATTCAGTTTACAATTTTTATTTCTGGCTATTGGATTATGTCTACTACTATTTCTTTTAAACATTTTCTAAATTTTTTTACATATAATAAATTTTCATAAAATGAATTAGGATATAGGAGTTAAAATTCAATTTCCTTAAACTTATTTCTAAGGGATGTACGAGGTCGAAGGCTTATGGGGCTACGCGCCGACATTGCTTCCTGCAACACCAAAATTTTCTGAATATCCGGGGCGTTTTCTAGAGCAAGATACCACGACATCAGACTATGAGAACAGCCAAAATAAACCAATCCCAGCGTTTCGGACATCCGATAAATTTCTCATTTTTTTGACAGCATAGGCGGCGGAGCTAAAAACCTTTTCGCTAACTTACTTATATAGGATATTTAAGCCTGTCATCAGAAAGTAATTCCTAGGAACACTGTAGAATGCTATGTTAGCTGCAAAATTTCGAAGAAAAAGGAAACAATGTATACGGACAGAAATAAACTACTTTACGAAATATCATTAGGGTTCACACAGAACTAATTTTATACGACATATCACAGTAATTTTTGTGGTTTAATAGTAATATGACACATACCTATTTGCTTTTTCTAGTTATAGGCGGATAAAGTGGATTCCTATTCTTTTATGGGAAAAATGATAAAAAAAGTGTAACAATGTACTTTTTCATCTGTTTATATGCAATTCTTCGTAATAATGGCTCCAGAACCCTATAATGAGCATGGTCCGACATACTCTTGTTTTTATTTCATTTGAAGTTTTGGTAATACAGTTATGAATAAAGGAAACTTAAGCAAAAAGTCATTTAATTAGATTAAAACAGCTATTTAATAAAAATAATTTCTTCGAATAATCGTAATTAATAATTCAATGAATTTATTCAAAATTACGAGTTTTGAATTAAATAACTAAATTATAAATTTGTTTAATGTTGTAGAATCATTTAATGATAGTTACTTCGAATGAACCCTATATTTAGAAGTGGCAGAATAATGGCGCGTATGCGTATATATATATTTACTGATATTTACAATCAACTGATGGTAAAATATTGCAATACGACGTGACGCTTTGAGGCATGACGACTGTTTTTGTACATTGACAAAAAATATCACTTCAATACAATAACAATTTATAAAAGTTGGGGAACAAACTTAATAATATTTCAAGACCAAAGTAGCAAGTCAGCTTTCTAGTAAATGGTAATGAATATATGGTAAAGAAGGTGAATACATAATAATATTGTTTAAGGATAAATATATGAAATTTAACCATTCCACTTTTATTTTTGCATTACGAAAATAATATTTATATAGTTTTTCTATTTCAATTATGTTTAAATGCTTCAATATAAAATAATTCATCTTTAAAAATTTACAATCCTATAAAAACTAATACAAAAAAAATGAAAACATGTATATATGGCCCTATCCACTCATCATCAATTCAGTCATATTATGAAGTTGTCCTAGTAATGTTACAATTTTTAAAGTTTGATAAATGTAGAATATTCGGAAGCAGGTGTACCTTTATTTACTTTCCTGTAACATTATCAGATCGAGTCAACGTCATGTTATTAGATTGCTTAACCAATATTTAAACTTTTGCTAAATGTGAAATTGATTAGATAAAGAAACGTAAAGTGAACTTTTTTCTTCAATATTTTCCTTCAAAATATTTTTTATCAAAATGTATTGTCATCGGTTTTAATGTCTGTGAAATCTCGGATCATTCATAGACGAAAAATTGCGTCACAACACAATTCCGTTGCAATCATACTTAACTAGAGATCACGATATTGAATCCGCGTTAAAATATATCACTTTTCTGTTCTTTCCAGATAACCGGCATTAATTTTGTTCCAGAGTTTAGTTTTGTGTGCCACCTCCGCCTCGCTCATTATAATGCTATCGATGGAAGCTTCATCTTTCTCACTCAAATGGAGATCCTCTTCTTTATGCAAATCTTTGCCGTAATGAGGTTTAGGTTCTGGCTTTGAACTTATCTAAAGACTTTTGGTCTTCCTGTTGTCCCAATCCTGCAATGTCAGGGCCTGTATATGTAATCAACTTTATATTTATATTTACGTATTTGGGTGGACAAACAATAACACATGAAAATTGCTAATATAAAGAAAGTAAACATAAGCATCTGTATGCGTATCATCAACATCGTGAACTACAAATAATTATGAACATAATTAATAAATTTATGTAGTAATAATTTAATTATACAGAGAAGTCTTATCATCACTCATTGAACACAACATTCTCTTTGAACAATCCAACAGTCTATGCAATGATGTCGATAGCATTTAAATGATTATACAAGCGTTATCTACAGCTGTAATACAATACAATAACGATTGGTGGCACACAACGGCTGCAGTCGAGCTTTCCTTTGTCGGGTTGGTTAAGGAACACGATGACATCCTAAGAAGCAAAATTATCCTGAAACGCGTACTTTAGACTGTATAGGCTTATAAAGCTCCAATAATGGCTCCAGTATTTGCTAGTACGCTTTTAACAGATGAAATAGATGCTGTTTTTTATTTAACTACGTTTACTAGTGTAATTTTATATTGTAACCGTTAACAGTATCATATTTACTGGCCACTATAGGCTCAAGACTCCTATAAAAACATAAAACAAGAACAATTGCAATGAGGAGCAATTACTCCGGTTACTAAGACTTATAAGAGCTTATAGGGTGACATTTTATGATTTTTATAAGTAAACATAGGGTTAAATTACTTGAATTCATTTACAGTTCTTGTTTGATTTTACATTAACCTAAAAGAGTTCCTTAAAGAAGAAATAATTTTTGGTCAAAATTTGTTTATATCCATAAGCATAACCATATTTAATCATGAATATAATATCATACTTGAATATAATCAATAATTTAATTCAGTCAGTCAAAAGCACACCTTTAAATATTCTTACAACAAAACTTTGCAATTCATGAACATTATGTCGTTCTTTTTATTGCATTTCTAGACAGTGTATTTGATAAGCATGGAGTGTCCTTTGGTTTTTCACTTACCCTTATAAAACAAGGTATGCTTTATTATAGGTATTATACCGCATTTCAATATCTTAGCTGATAAATGGCAGCTTGAATATTATAAAAAAATTAATATATAGTCGAATTTCCAGGAGGCGCGTCAAAACATGATAGTTTTACAGAAAATTTATGTTTCCCTGAGAATATACAACATCAAAATAATAATTCTACCACATAATAATTTGAGATTTAATTACTCTGGTAGACATTAATAGAAAAATAAAAAAAAATCGATTAAGTTTAACATATCGATGGCGTTTCATCCACGGTTGTGCGCAAATGCACTATAAGAACATTTCTAAATACGTATTATTGTATTATAGGAATATATTGGTGGCATAGTGATAGCATTTCAAAGGTGCATTATAGATATAAGTGCAAATAGACTTATAAAGTGGGCTCTTTTCCGGACTTGTAGCGCTTATAAATCCTCTATAGTCCTGACGAAACCATGGTTTTGCGATAATTATAAATCTAATTTTTGATTCTTGGCAACACATTCCATTGAAAGTCGCGCCTCATAAATCCTAAAACATCATAGCATCTAAC
Source organism: Eumeta japonica (assembly GCA_005406025.1). Lineage (NCBI taxonomy): Eukaryota > Metazoa > Arthropoda > Insecta > Lepidoptera > Psychidae > Eumeta > Eumeta japonica. Next base: position 113,670 of record BGZK01001445.1, read on the forward strand.
TGGATGCGTCTAAAATTCATGTTCAATAAATTATATTTCTCTAATACACACTTGTGAAAATTTATCAAAGTAATACCTATAATGCATTGCTCAACAGGTTATACAGAAAGGAATTACTCTACAAAAGTTAACTTTTTTGAACTATTTATATTTGGGTGAGTTTGCTAGTGTCATAATACGTGAAAATAATGATGATTGTGTTTAATTCCGAGTAAAGCTAGAATTTTTGAGTGTAGAAAGGACTTAAATATTTTGTATTATTTTCAATCTAACAAAACCTCCGTTTCTGAGAAAAAGGTGTTGACAAACAGACAAAAGTAATATCATATGTATTCCATTTTTCATTATGAGGTTCGGAGACCTTAATTATTCATCTTCTGCCGATTGAGAACGATTTAGTGTAAGATACCTACCGAGACCCTTTTCAACGACTTCTCTTTTGAGTGCAGCTGCGTCAGTTGCCGGTTCAACTTCCTGAGCGATCTCGCCTATCAACTTCAGAGCATTTTCAGTCGCGAATCTAGAAGCATCTGCATCTTCTAAATAACTTTCGTCTGAAAACAGAATGCCAACATCACTATAGAGCAATATCCTAATTAATGGTATTGCACTTATAGAGTTTTCAATGTTTAAAAGCTTATGACCCCTAGTTACAAACTAATATAAAAATATAACCCCGAACCTTGTGTTTTACTGAAAATCCAAGACTACTTTTTAAGCACCTATATTTTTTTTTAATGGCGTAAATACTGTTGAAAGATGCAGGTATTTGTTATACACCTATTTATATATTTATATACAGCAGTCGTTAAAATGGAATAAATAAAAACGAACACATTGCACAAGAAAGACAAGAAACAACCGCTTGAGTCGCAGACAGAAACGTTATGGGAGCGCTGTTTTCGCACGTATGTATGTCATGATGATGTTGTGAAACGTAATGCAGCGCAATACATCCATTATTGCAAAATTGCTGTCACGAATAGAAATATGTTATATATTTGTTAAAAAAATTATACTAATTTCAAAGCATTGCGTTTTGTTTCAGTGGAATATGTTAAAAGTTCCAAATTAAAAATGTTCCTTAAAACTATTTTTCAAATTAACAAGTTGGATTTTGATTGATCACTTTATTGAGTTTTAGCATTGCTATATAATACTTATTAAAATATTAGGCTATTTGGAGCTGTAGTAGTGTAGTTTGGAAAATACTGGTACTCTAGCGATACCGGATATATAGATTAATAGCTTACTTATACAAATACGGGCATAGGGTGCGCAATTTCGTACGAATAATACTTATGCCAATAATCAACTATAAAGAAAACGTACGTACTTGCCTATGGAGAAAGGCATTATGACATCAAAATGTAACAAGAGGCGTAAAACATAATTTAAGCAAATAAAATAACCAATAAACAAATAGAATTACAATACAGCCTAATAATAAAAATACTTTAAAAGTTCATAGAAGTTACTTTCTAACAGAAGAATACAATAACTCATTTTATTATTCAAATTACTAAAATACTAAGGTGTATTAAAATTATAAAAATACGTACGATTATGTTTATACATAACCATTAAAAAATGCAGATTTATTTTAGACAAGCGTTTTTTCATTTACATTTTTTTCGCGATATGTAATACAAATACAGATTACATAGTACTTTTGTTGCAGACTGTATTTTTGAACTCCATTAGGGCGGTCTTGTACCTTGATTTTTTAGATTCGGTAAGATTTTCTTTCTCCGAGTGTCCTTTTCCAGTTGCACTTCTATCTCTATTTGCAGTTGACTCAGTTCCTTCTCGCCTTCTTCTTCTTCTATTAACTAAAATTAACATTTTTTTTTCTTCACTTAATGTATCACGTAAATAGCAATTTCACGAGGGAGTTTTCAAAGGAAAAATATAACTGCAATGTTAAAGAAATCCCTTCCACAATTACTCTAAGATCCGGCATTACAAAAATGTACCCTCAACTGTTAATTGAATCAAATAATGCTTTACAGTCAGATAAAAATATTATATATTTATCAGAATAATGTCTGTTACCGTAATCCTGCTGCTACTAACATAATTAATGAATTAATAATTATTTTTTTCCTTCTTATGTTAATTGCACATCGCAAATACAAAACTTTCGATTATGATGTTTTACACCTTGTTACAATGGACAGCGACCTTCACGACTGCTACAGCTACCTGTAGCCAGGTGTAAACAGATAGATAAACCAAACTTATTTCCATCATCTGTTAATTAAAATTTATAATATTTTTATCTGCCTTTAAAACATTAATTGATTTATTAATATTTTTCTAATTTTTCTAATGCCGGGTCTTAGACTAAATATTTTATTTCAGACTGAGAGGCTTAGATCTTAAACTTATCAGGCACTGACAATTGATTAACGAATAATAATTTCCAAAATTTTAAGAATGGACAAAATTTTGAAAAACGTGAGTCAAAATATAGGTATACAAACAAATATATTGAGTTTTTAACAAAGGCCCTTTGCTTCAATAAAAAGGAAAATGAAATATCACTCGAAAACTCTATCTAAACAGGAGTCACCTTTTGTAATCTCTCTTTATCTCTCTTCCTGGCCAACCGGAACGCGGGAGGGTCTTGTTCCTCTTCCAGATCCACGCTCATGAATTCATCTAACGTTAGAGCGCTCGAAGGCGTGTCACCGAATTCTAGTAACCGTTTTCGAAGCGTCGATTCGTGGACTTTTACTATTCGAACCACGTCCGCTGGCGTCCTTGAGTAGCCATGCAGACGAGCAGCTATTAATAGTGCTGAAGAATATAAAAATAAATATTAAAGAAGGAATGCGTATATATTGTTGTGAACTACGCTAACATGATAAATACATATAAATAGAAAACATAAAATTTTATCAAGGTACAGTTGAACCTCGATAAGTTAAAGTCCAAGAGAACACAAAATATTTTAAGTTATAGAGGTTTTAAGTTATCAAGGGTCTATGTTAGGGATAGGTTAATATAGAGGTAGGTATGTACATATGTATGTATGTACCCTTATTCCACCCTTATCATCGTATGTGAGTGTTGTTAGTTTTCTTTTTGAACTCATTTTAAGCCAGTTTTATCACACAGTAAAGCGATGTTTCCTGGACAATGATCAAAACTTATGATCCAAGGTTTACTCATGTCTTATACAACCGCCACAAAGCTTTAAAGAATTTCGAAGAAGCAAACAATAGGTGACATATGTATTGTTTACGTTAACAATTTAACTAGTGAACACGTGCAAGCAATAAATACCAGAAACCTTTTATTTTGCACGTTAACAATTTAATTAATGATCATTAATGCAAAATAAATGCAGAAACCTTTGTTTTGCACACTCTTTCAAATGACTCATTGACAAACAATTTTATGTTATAGAGGTTGTGGAAACATTTCTTTAAGTTACTGAGGCCAATACAGAGATTACTTATTTAAGTTATAGAGGTTGCGTATTTTAAGTTATAGAGGTTTTGGGCTCTGATGGGAAGGGAACATCTTATTTTCTGAAGTTATAGAGCTTTTTAAGTCACCGAGGTTTGAGTTATCGAGGTTCTACTGTAATCAAAAGTTCAATTTCTGAAGGGGATAGACATCATCGTTAAATATCCCCTACCTCGCCTCGCCAAATGCGCCACCTCGAGGCGCGCGCGCCACCTGCGGGTCAATTATGTTTCTTAACAAGAAATATCGATATGGACGTGAGTCGGTTCAAACGCTTGTCAAACATACTTTTCGTATATGGATACGGAAAACACGATGTCAAAGTGATATCGGATCTGTATCGTGCGAAGCAGCATTTGTCGTATTATGGATACATTTTTGACATTTGAAAGAATAAGCGATCCACGAATTCGACTCGATTTTGACGCGTGATCAAAAATAAATGCATTTGCTCTTTGTTTTAGTTGTCCTGAGTGTTTTGTTTTTTATTTTGCCAAAATTAGTCAAGAATGGCTCGCTATGGTCTCTACATGATTCTTGATCAACAAATTCATTACAAGAAATGAAAGAATTGCGTGTAAAATTTTTATCGTTCGTTTTAATTTATTATGAGTCTCTTGTTATTAAATTATTCATATGTAGGGTACACTGAAAATTTCTGGAATAAATGAGAAAAAAGGACTGAGCGGTCAAAAATGAATTTATTGTCATCAACATCATCGCTCGACCATCAGTTAGTCGCAATGACTGAAAGGGACAAGTCCCGATACACCGAAAAGAGCGTAATTATAGGGGGAGTGCAGGTTCTAGCACCTTTAGCCAGAAACTGAATTCAGGATAGATAAAAGATACTACAATGTATCAATAAACATAGTGGGAAAGGGCAAGTTTGTTCCGTTTGTCTTCCATTCTCCGTTTTTTTTGCTTGGTGCAGAGCTTTCAGTGTTTGCTTCTGAAGTTGGTGTGGTTCATCCGCAATCTTTTAGTTTTTACGTTGCTCTTTACTAATGTGGCCCTTTGGTTTTTGTTGTGATAAGTCATATATGCTCTAAGATAGCCTTTTTTCGTAAATTTGTTTCCTCAATTAATCTTCATACTTCATTTTCTTTGCTTAGTATAAACTTTCGGTGGTAGTGAGAGTTGGTAGAGTTCATCCACAGCCTTCCTAATGTTTAATTTGCTTTGTTCTTCTTGGTTCCCGTTGTAGTAACGTTTATATATATACACACACTAGCTGTCCCGCCAGCTTCGCTGGGTAATTTTTATTTTATAAATAAAATGGCGAAGAATTTACGGAATACGAAGAATGAGTAGCCTAGAACCATCTACAAATCATTCCGCATCGAATGGTCCCAGTCCCATGTCTATACGTTTAGCAGTTTTTACATGATTGGCGAACAAAGACAACCTATTTTCATTATATATGTATAGATACGTATAAGAAATCTGAAATAAGTTTGTTTCTCCCGTGGTTAGTCTTTTATTCTTCATTTTTTTCATTTGGTGCAGAGCTTTCAGTGTCCGTTTCTGGGAGTTGGTACAGTTCATCCGCAGCTTTTTTCATTTTCATTTTGTTCTGAACTAATGTGGCCCATTCCTCTTGGTTCTTATTGTGATAACTGAAGTCTTGTCGGAGCGAATCTTCCTATATATAAATAGGATGTCCAACTTTTCTCTCTGTTGTAGTATCTTAGAGCAGAGTCAATTATGTGGGGTTGGTGTCTTCTTAAGAGATGACCATGTAGCATATTCTTTTAACTTTGATGATTTTAGTGATTGTTTTTCCATCGAAGATTTTTTGTGTTTTCAGTTTTGAGTGACTTCTTGCGGCTTGTAACATATCTTTCAGGATATCTGTTTCATTCTGTCTCAGTCTTGTTCTATTTGATTTGGTTATTGCTACTACATTCAGACCGTATTTCATAGAGGGAGAGATCATCATTTTGTAAATCAACTTGGCGATTTTCCAGTGCATTTTGGTCTTCTTGATGAAGGGAATAAGACCTTTAGTATTGTGGATTGCTTGTTTACATTTTGCCTTTATCGTGTCTCTTCGACTCAGCTCTGAGGTCAGGTACGTACCCAGATATTTAATTGTGTCCACGGGAGTGATTAGCACTCCATTATTTTCTGTGTTTATTTGGCTATGCTCTTATTGATTGGATCTCTGACTAGCATCTTGCTCTCAGTTTCATTTAGTTTTAAGTCTACAAATTAGGAGTTCTTTTAAGTTTTCGTTATATTAGTATTAACTGTTGACATTAATACAACATAACATTATTATTACGCCTATAATAATAATGTCGCCTTCAGAATGATGATATGACGGGGAGATTAATTTTGTATCTTGGTCAATCTTACTTCACTAACTACTCTAGAGTTGTTAAGACGTCGTCCAACACAATGGTAAAAAGCCGAGGTGAGAGTGAACATCCTAGTTTGACCCTTTTCCTTTGGTGATACTTTGGGTAATATGCTATTGCTTTTCCTTTGGATTTCAATAATTCTGGATATCGCATTTTTCCTGATGGTTATGCCCACTCCTCTTGTTTCTTGTGCCTTTTTTACTCCACTTAGTAACTAGTTGTAGTGCTCAGATGTAAATGAACAACTTGTCCTATGAGTCTCCTGTATTCCTGCAATAGTAACTTTTGAATGGTATAATTGTCGCTCAATTTATTTCTTTTTTCAAGTGTTGCACAGCCTCTTACTTTCCATGTACCTACAATCAATTTGCGATAGAGTATTTTTTATTTCAGTTGAATCGATGAACATCTTATCGTTTTGGTGTCCGTACCTAGTCCCCAGTCTTCATATATTGCAAGAGCAGTTCTACATGTTGTCGGCTGGGATGCTATCTGGCTCGGTCTGTTGCTCGACTATGGACTCTTTTGAGTATTTTGGCAAGCGTAGAGTTCTTGTGTCTGTAAAGTGACGGTGCTGTCATGTCATATGATTCCCTGAAAATAATAAGTATACCCTTGCACTGGTGGCCCAGGGGCTATGTGATTCCATTAGCATTTTCCTCACATTGACTAGATAATAAACCACAGCTGCAATTAGAATGTTTTCACCACCCCAATATCCATCAGTAAACTGTTTTTAATATATGTTTCATTTTTTCTCCAATGTTTGGTTGGGAAGGTCTTCATCCATTATGTTATTTATGAGAGGTAACCTGATTCTCTAGTCATTTTCATTTTCTTGAACAAATCTGGCCAGGTCTTTTTGAATCATTTTATGATCAAATGTTAGCCCAAGCAGATTATTTATTTGGTGTGATATTGCTCTGTAAAGACAGTTACCGTCTCCCTCTATTTCTATGATCGTGTATTCTTCCATTGTGGGCTGTGGTTTCCTACTTCATGAAACTAGAAACTAAAAATTTCTAGCAATTTAGGTGTATAATAGAATAATTATCAGGAAGCTTTGTAATCTTTTAAAATCCTGTATTGTTAGTCAATTGAAAGCTGATTCAATGTTTAATAATATCCCTACTTTTTTGCTGTTACTAATATAATTTACTAATCACTTCGCCCTCTAATGATTAATAATAATCTTTATAATAGATATAGTATCATTCAATTTGTCAATAATATATATCTTATGGTGTATGGTAATGAAAGCGCAGTGATTTACTATTTATTATGAGAACCGCGTTATAATATTAACAAATTTATCAGTGCGTATTTCAAATGACAAAAATAGTTTCTGATTTCTCAGTCCTCTAATGGATAATAGATATATTGTAGAGATTATTGTCAATCGTGTATATATTTACCAACTGTTCTTGTCTTGTGGAATTACTAATAGTGATCTAAAACATACTATTAGTCAGTTCAAGATATTTGTATCATATAATGATATGTATCAATTTTTTATTTCTATTTCATCCTATGACGATTAAAAATAGTACTCCAATTGTTACATTGCAAATCAGCTTGTTGTATTTTACTGATAGGTATAATAGTGCTATCTTAGGTAACTTTATTGACTCTTATAGTTATAGGAGAAGCAGTTCTACTACTGATCGATGGATCGATATATGAGGCTCAATTATACAGGACTAGACTATTAACTATGTCCTTCAGTAATTGTTATACCTCAAGATTATATTTTCTATAGTTTATACCTATTTATAAGACTAGGTTATTCAGTATTCTTGACATATTATGATATATGGTATACAGTAATTCTACGTACTCAATATCAATAGTTAGAGGTATGTATGAATTTACACACTCTTGTTTCTAAATCGACTATACTCTGCTGCACTTATTCCTTATTAATAATGTCTTATCCTAAGAACTATATTCCTAGTTTATTCCTGCCTTTATAATGGTGTAGTTAGTATCTTTACTCTGGCTTTTGTGATGTGTAACAACAATAATATATAAATCAATTTTAAGTATGCGCTGTTAAAAATATGTATTATGCATTTGATTAATAAAATTAAATATTTGTCTAATTATTCACTACTTTATCGTTTTATTTTAGAAATTTATATTTGAATAAGCGTAACTGGATATTTAAAAAATATTTTTGAAACAGATAATTCTTTAAAGAATGTTGAAATTCATTGAATTTTTATTTTACACTGTATATTTTAATAGAAAACTATAACAATTATCATACATATTAAGTGAGTGTGACAATCAATAGATATCCGTAGCTATAATTAACTAAGAAGTATGCATGCATTTACACACTTATATAATTAGCTTAACAATTAAGTGTTCAATTTATTTCTTAATGTTTATTGTTACCATGTTGGTCTATGGGTTGTATTATTATTTGTTTGTTAGTGTTTAGAATTATAATAGTGCACTATTAACAATATATAATAGTGCGCAGTATTTTGACTACAGCTGTATTCTATGGTATGTAGTAGTATATACGTAGAGCAGTATTAGAAACTCCCTATTAATAAGTAATAAGTGGGAACTCGATTTAGAGAAATGTATACGACTGCACTTTTTATTCGATTCTGTCAAATTCCTGTGAAAGCTACCTATGAAGGCAGGAACTGCTAAAATTATCTATGAGGGCCAGAATTGACAATGTCTATTCCACTATAATCATACAAGGTATATTGTGATTAAGTTGGTATTTAGCTTATTGGCAAATAAGGGATGTTTTGATCTTGGTCAATTTGCATTTAGGCCAGCGTTTTCTTGCGGCTGCCGCTTTGAGCTTCGTTGATTTTGGCTTTTGTGGAGTTACGGTTTTCCGGCGAAGTGATGGATACGATCCACCAGGTTTCTTTCAGGCGGCGATCTGCTGCCACAGCACATCGCTTTCTGAACTGCATACGGTATGTTGGAAATGAAAAATATAAATAGTTCGTATTTTAATGGCATCGCGTCATCCCATCATGCAGCACTTTATGCACTATGTAATGTGCAGAGAAAAATATTTACAATTTATGTTTTAAGGAGATAACTAAACTAATTACTCTATGGCAAAATACCTAATAGCTAAGATAAGATAATAATATTGAGTTATCATTTCAGAGCGATGCAAAACCACATCTATGACCAGTAGGCGAAAAGCAGTGTTCCGCACAAAATAGATTTATTGTTTTCTCAAAATATTCTCTGTTAGCAAGCCATGCATCTGGCGAAACTGGCATTGTCGTGGTGCAAGATGATACGATGTTTACGGTTATTTTACGGTTCGAGTTGACGAGTTATTGATGGGATTCGTCAATAACTCGCGCGGCAATAAATAGTCGTATACAATCACTATTCACGGTATGACAATTTTCCATAGCAACATTGGGCACGTGTTTCAATTTTATTTAAAAACAAGCAATTCTTTTCCATATTCATAGAAGACTTTCTTTATAAATGTATAGAGACGAAAATTGTCAAATCCACCACATTAAATTATACCAAACGTAACCACAAATCACATATGACGCTGAAACCTTTTAAAGTGATATCCAACTTTCGCGTGTCACACGAGTCTTAAAATACCCACCGGCGCCACAGGCCCAGACCTCCTTCCGGAATGTATGGAGTCCCTCTTCATGCGCTGCACCAGCCGCAATGCGGTCATGCTCACCTCGTGCTTGCGTTCACCGAACTGCGGTTGCGACGCGAACCGTAGTATGTACAGGCACGGATCTGAAAATGCATATTAAATTTGAAATGTTTCGTTGCATAGATGATTATTATTATATTCGCGTCGTATTACTCAAGTTTTTTAGGTTAAGTGCTGTGTTCCTGGACGTACCGCTATCTAACACGGCCATCAGGGTGTAAAGATATTGGCAGAAAATGAGAATAACTTTTCACTCGTCTGTCTCCGATGATAGGTTTCGACTGTATTTTACAATAGATTCCATACTAACACATTTCACTAACTACTTGGATACATTATACAAACTAGACTATCAAGATTTTAAAATATTAAGCGATTACGTAATGCGGTGTTTCATAATTACATTTGTAATAAATAACCTCTATTTATAAGGATGTGTAAAGATTTCATTGAAATGTGACTAAGCGTGTTTTTGTTGTATTGAAAAACTAACGTAATATCCATAGTGAAGTGATACCCAAAGCATAATTTTATTATTGATTGAAGTTCTAAGGAAAATCTGTAGACATAAAATTTTAGAGTTACATTGCTAAACAATCAACGAAAACGAAGATACTGGATAAAAAAAAAAGCATTAATAATTTATGTATTTCAATCTGCTTAATATCGGTCAAACAACTATAATTATGTATTTTAAACAATGATAATAGTAAACTAAATTCCTAGTTCTAAAAATTCGTTAATATTCATATTGTTAACACACGATTCTAATATATAATATAAAATGATTTAATTTATTTGTTATTTTAAATAGACTTCAAAAACAACTTTACCTTGCTTTGACTGGAACCGACACTAAAAACAACTAATTATTGTTTTTGATGTCTATTTTAAAAATTATTTAAGTAGGTACATATTTGAATGCGTTTTTTTTTTAATTTACTTTGTTTCACATTCTTTAGTTATCGAGTAATTGTAACTTTATAATTTTTTAGTTACTTCACGTGTGGATTAGGCCATGGACAATAAAATCGGCCTGGAATTTCCTTTACTTTTGTACGGGGCAAGTGGAGAAAGCAGTTCCGATCCCAAATTTATTGTCCACTGGTGGGTCACTCCAGTGTCTACATTTTTAGTTGGAATGCAACAAGCAAAGTATTCTCACACAAACTATACAAATTATACTTATTCTTTCTGATATAAAATTACTTCAATTCATACAGATTACATTTTCATTCGCTTTCACAATAAATTAGTTAACTCTGTTTGTACTCTTATCACTAAGAGTTCGATGTGTTTCCTGCTACGATTGTCATGTTGAAAGTATATAAATGAATGAAAATACGTAGGTACATTAATAAGTATTTAATTTTAATTTGGTGTCTACTAGGTTTTACTAATAGCCATTGAAGACTAGTTTCTAACGACAAATCGCAGTATTATCTCTTAACTCCTAATTGTTTAAAGAGTGCCGTGGCTTCCATAATCAGCTCAGCAGCATGATATAACTACCATATACAAAAATTTGAATAACTAAAAAAGGGCTCAAACACACTACACATGCCTATAATATTTGAGGGTTTCCCTCGACTTTCCTGGAATCCCATCATCAGATTCGGACTTGGTCACTATGGGACCACTTTGGGAGTATACCCTTCCAAACAAAAAAAAAACGTAATCGGTCCACAATTAACGAAAATTATCTCTGAACATATGTAAAAAAATACATATAGACGAACATAGAACTTCCTCCTTTTTTTGAAATGTGTTAAAAATAAATTCAACAAATTTAATGAGTTATTTGTTTTATCTTTATTTCTCTACTAAAATTTAAAACGCATTCATTATTTATACGTTTATTAATCGATATAATAAATCTTAGTCTATGGAGACCATCGAAATAAAAAAGCATAGAAGTATTTCTAAATAAAAAAATGACCAAACGAAATTGGCTTCGTAGTAAACGTGGCATACGGTATTGGCTTCGCTGCCGTAACGTTGTTCACCACGATGTCCTTATTCTTTCTCTTTCTTTCTCTTCGGTTAAGAAATAACACTGTCATTCGATATTACATCTAAAAATTATAGGAATAAGGTCCTTTGAAAGAGATTTATTTGGTTTAAAAATATATCGTACATCCTCATTTACATTTGTGCATGTGAGTAATGTGCCACAAATGACCGTAAATTTGTTCGACGTTATAATTCTATGCTTTTCTATTACGAAGATGGAGACGCTATGAAGGAATAATAAAAATAATGTATTACTATATTTCAAATTTTGCTCGTTACGATATTGCGCCGACTTGCATGTTTCATTAATATATATTGAGTAGTTAATAATAGTATGCCATTATTTTGTTTCCTGGCTTTATTTTAATACTAAATAAATAATAGGAAGTCAATCTAAAAACAAAATCACATCAAGGAAATCGATAAGTATTTTGATCGTAGAACACCCGGATACATTCTAATCACTGACGAGACGACTCGTGCTGGTAAAACCGGCCAAGTGCGTTGCGACCCTATTCGCTTAGTGCACTATCCACGTCAAATATGAAACGTTTTACGTTAGAGAAAAAAATCATATGACACTTATTCCTCGCTTGATGTCATATATTTTAATATCCATTAATATTAATTTCTATTCAAATTGTATATGTAAAAATACTGTATTTAAAAAGAAAATCCTCGACGTACAACTAACAACCTACTAGCATTGCTATTTTTACACATATATTATAAAACATAATCGTTTACTATAAATAATAATAACAAATATGTCACACTTGTATTAAAAAAATGAATACTGATAACGTTGCATGAAAAGTGACGTTGTTGTTAAAGAATTGCCAGCAATACGAAATATCATGCCCAGAAACTCCAAGAATATAAAAAGTATCTTCCCACCAAGGTTCTCTTTCATATAACCGACGCAGTACCCTGGTAAGTAATAGATCCACGACCGTACAACGAGCTTAACCTTCGCAAACTGGTTTCGTGTCTGACGAAGCGAGGCCCTGAGCAATTTTAAGTTTGATCTGTTTGTTGAGTTGGGCCGTTTCCTTTACAAGGGTATTGTAGTCATTGCATGGTAGAATATGATTTGCATACGTGCATTTGCTAATTCCTGCCAATGGTTTGGCATGATAGAACAAACCGGTGTTTTTGATAGCGGTTATAGGTGTATTCCCAACTTCGATACGTTCCGATCATGTTGCCAATTCAAAGCTTGGGAAGTAATTTAGACGTAGAGAAAAAAACAAAGAAAGGACCATTTTCGATATTATTTCGATTATGTCGGCAACTAAACAAATTATTCTACTTAAATTACAGTAAAATGTTATTCTAAACAAATTATTCTACTTAAATTAAAGTAAAATGTTATTCTAAACTAAACACGTAACTATTATATAAATGGGTTAATAAGGGGCGGGGAGGTAAAGTTATTTACGTTTTTTTAACCTATGGGCTAGTGGTTTATTGTCTTACATAATAATTTAAATACTTGTCTGTATTTAAAATATTATATAAAACAAAATTTATAAACAGAAATGTTACGATTTTTCATTAAATAAAAAGGCAAGTCCGAGTTAAACTCGTAAGAAGAGGATTCAGTACGATCTGTTATCTACAATGGTTTTCTTAAATCTGATCCAAATTTATTTCAAGTAATAAAGTGAAAACAAAAAACTGCAAATATACACTCAATATCGGCAGATGTACCATGTGATTTTAAGACCACAAAACTTTTCATAAGTTTTTTTGAAATCTATGAACAAAAAACTATTATGTGCATATATATATGAGATCCTCACTACAAACCCTTTTATTTAATATGTCACAATATACAGTTTGCAATTTTTTCTTCTAATTTACTCTCCATAAGTGATCTCCATATTCAAAATACATTTATTTATCGCAGAAATACAAATACATATTAACTTTAAGACTTAATCAGTCCAGTAGATACGGTCACGGAGCAAATCGCCTGTGACAGACAGTGAGACAGACAGACGGGCGATCTTATAAGAGTTCAGTTTTTCTTACTTCGAACATACGGCACTCTAAAAATGAAAACTATTCAATAAATTTTTTATAACTCTTTGATCATCTATGAGACTTATTTTTTTCTTAATATTGTAGTATCCTTATAGATGAAATATTTAATTAGCATACAGTGTTTACACCATTTTCCCCTTTTAATATTATAGTTCGTCTCCCCTATACCACAGCAACTGACACAGGTAGGGTGAGCGGGACAAGGCGTGAGAGACGTCATATATACTTGCTTGCGGGCGGACCGGAAATACTTTTCTTACGCGTGGACGTGTGAAATAAAAAGAAAACGCGGGTTGGTGCGGGATAAATCCAGATTTTTTAAGAAAAATCAATAATTCGTGGGAATGAAACACAACAAAACAACAGTGCTGCTAAACGATCGCGGCTCGAGTGTCTGGATACTTTGGGACGACGCGTCAGCGAAAACCAGGTGATTCCCGAACTTGACTACTCCTCAGGCTGTCCGGGCGCGTACATACAGAATAAGAACCCTAAACAATTCTAGATAATTTCTTTTCTCGAAATGCGAAAGATATTGTTTGTATTTTGACTCATTTTTATTGGCTAAAATAGTCCAAATTACTATAACTTTTGTTTATTTGCATGGAACGTGACATATTTTCATATTTTGTTTTTTATAAATGCTCTTCATATAAAGAAAACGAAAGTCACAAATAGGCGATATTACTTTTACATACATAATATTTGAATAGTCTCTACATGCTCTTAGCAAGAAAATATTTATAAGTAGGTCGATAATGGAATTAATAAATTCTAACTATCAATATCATCTGACAATTCCATTGACAGTCATATTCATTTATATTAATCTGTCAGCGCACCACTAGTATAAATACCATCATTTTGTACATAGACGCTATTTCATTTTTTAAATCGGCGTCATAAGTCAGTGCAACTTGAATTTACCTAGGATCAAATCGAAATATTTCCTATACCAACGGATCGTATATCCGTTATTAATAAATATGTAAATAAAAAATGACTAGTCGAGCGATCAAGCATTGCGCGATGGAAATCGAATTTAAGGTTCTACATCAGATTCAATAAATATCTATTGTTCTACTGTATACGGTGTTATTTCGTGGAAATTCATGATTAGCCGCTTGCCTGCGAAATGCGGCATGCAATCTACCGCTGACCCTCGAATACAACGGCTCTAACTGATTCTTTGATTAATCTGTTCAAGAGAGAACTATAATAGATCTGTAGAATTTAACAGGTCATCGATTCAAAAATATAGCGTCGTGTATTATAATATGCAATTAACAACAAATGAAAAAAAAATTACAGACAATGCAAAGTAAGGAATAAAAACAAAAAGTTCATTTGGTATTTTAAAAAACATTGCGTTCGTGGCGTGCTGTAACATTTTGACTGACTTCTAAAAAAGAAGGTGGTTCTATATTCACCTGTATGTATTTTTTTATATATGTTCAACGATAACTTCGTCAATTGTGGAACAATTTAGATTTTTTTTTTTGTTTGGAAAGGCATACTCAGGAGATGGACCCACAGTCACCAAGTTTAATATTTAACGTTTCATATTCATGGTTATAGATTACATATTCTTTTGCTTGCTAAGCTGAAACCGACTCCAAAAAAAAAGTGCGTGAAGTCCCTCGGCGTGGAAGAAGTGAAACTTTGTGTGGAAATGAAAATAGGAAGGGTAGAAATTGATTTTTAGTGAACTCATATTGTTTCTTTAAGACAAACTTTATTAACATTGCTTACAATTTACAATTGATTGCATCTTTTAATTATCATTTTCGAGTGGAGAAATATCCAAATCTATAACATTTACAACGGGATTATGATAACTAAAGTAAGATACGAAATGTTTGAATAACCACGCGCATGTGCTTGGGATCTACCGATTCACCCTCTTTCTCTCTCCTACTTTCTACCTTTGTATATCTTTATTTCTCTCTCCCTCTTGCGTTGGAATATTGGACGCCACTCGTTGCTAACGCTCGCGCTGGCCTGTAACAGGTATACTACGCGCGTGCGTTCGAGTGCCACGCATTCACTCTCGCTCTGTCTCTTTCTATTCCCTCTCCCCAGGAGCGTTGAACGTTTAACGCAACAGTGCTTTCATACCCCCTCCATGGTAGCATTAAGCGTTTAACGCAAGCTTGTTCGAAGTTGCATTAGAAGTTTCACTTTAAAATAAGTAATTAATTTTTTTGGAGTCCGTTTAAACAATTATTTAAATAGCTTTTTGATAGCGTTTTTTTTTAATTTTTAATAAGTTCCAATTTTTTTTTCAGTTCTATATATAATATTATTGGTTCTTTCGTGATTGCCTGCCTCATCATTCTTTTGTTAAGTTTTAAGTACAATAGCCTGTAATATTGCTACGCTATAAAATCTCGATGTTAATTTATTAATCAAAATGCTGAATAAAAAAAATTGCTATGCAACATTCATGTTTATAATCAAATAAACACAGTTGATCTAGCGTTTCTTAGAAAATCGACTTTAAATTGACAATTAAATTAAATAGGGATAGGCAATGTGTGATTGTTAAGAATAGAGAAGAAAATAAACAATGTATCAAATTGATGCTTGAGTAATGTCGTTTTATTATGATTGTAGTATAGTTACTAATTAGATTGGATTGTATTAGGTACATAATGATCTTTTGTATTTATATTATTATAATTGATCAATTCCGCAAATTAGCAAAAAATTGCTTCAATGTCCATCAGGTTCGAGACCGAAATTATTACCAAATAATGACAGAAAAACAACAGGAAAAAATACTGTGTATATTATGTACGCACGTGAGACATTATCTTCTTTAGTGTCGATAATTTTTTATTGTCGTACTAGGGAGATGTAATGAGATGTTTTATATCCGGCCGGTACTTTGTACATATTACAAAATACAATAAATAAAGAATGTACTTTACAGTATGTAGTCGTATATGATGTGTACCATCTGACATCTCACGTTGATAATATTATTTGTAACGAACACTGAGAGTAATGCATTTTCATTGAAACAGGTGTTTTGTGCAATTTGGGAGCGAGCGGAGACAATAACCTTATGATACTTATGATTTCAAAGTATTTAAAACTGCTATAAAACTGTGTCAATAACAGTGCCACTGTCAATTATCGTAACATTTCAATCTGTGTTCATTTCGAGCTTGAGTTCATAATTTCAAAAAGCTATGAGTGGCTCAGCTTCTGGTGAACTGAAGTTTGAGTTAAGATCACTATTTGAAATCGTGGAAAGAGAGTGATAGTTTTTTTTTAAAAGAACGGAACTATCTTCGGTATATGGTGCGAGTATGAAATGTAGAAAATCTGTTATTTTTTGTAATTATAACTTTGATTTCGAATACTCGATCGTACATGTTACACGAGCCAAAAAATTTTATAAATACGGTTGCGGTTGGTAACATTGGCTGACAGTACCAAACTCTCGAAAAATGGGTTGATACCATTTGACGGCCAACTCTAACTCCGTGCGCATTCATTGGTTAAATCAAATAGCGCGCACTTCCCCGGCTTTCTGTTACATCCGTTCCTTTTCACGAAACCATTCATACAAATTACAGGAAAGCGAAGGGATAAATGTTATACATCAAAAGAATTTCTTTACGTATCTAAATAAACAATATTAAATATCATAAATAAATGTTTATATAAATAACACTAAATCAAAATTAATAACATTTATTTTATACAGTTAAAAACAAATTTATCTGATGTATGTTTTTTCTGCGCCGTAAATTTTTTTTTTTCTTAATAAACCCTACATCTTTTAGTTTCAAATGGATATATCTGAACAGATTTACGGAAGCGTTTATAAGTTTGTATAAATGTATCTATACTACATGGCAGTATTTATCATTCTCAATTACGATTTCTTTTAGTAATATGTTTGTAAGAAATGATGACTAGATCTTTCATTGCAGCCGGAAATTCAATATTGATATATACTGGTTACCTAAGCATGATATAATTACATAAATGAAACGGCGACATAAGTAAGCCCTCATTCGAAACTTATTTCATCGTGCTTGGCGCGCACAACTTCCGTAACTTATTAAAATGAATTCTGATTTTTTCTCCTAACGACTCAAAAGTATAACTTCAAAATCATAACCTAACACATAATAACGTAACCGGTTTATTATATATATGTATATAACACTACCGATAGGAAATGAATATGTATTCAAAAATAGTACCACACTTCATTATTAATTAACATAAAATTTGTTCGAATTCGAAAGCAATATAGATATTTTACGACCCGATTGCATTAAGCCCGCTCGCCTTTCACGTCGCAACACCGTCGTTATATCACAGAGGTTATGTCCGTTCTGACGTCATACACGATATTGATAATATTAAAAGATTTTGCATAGTGTCACTGAAGTAACTAAGAATTTTCGAATGCGAATCAATTTGAGTTCCGTTACGTTCAAACATCTTGGCGAAATAAATTCTTGTAACGTATCAAATACATATTAAAAGTGATTTGGTTGGCATAACATAGATATACATGGTTAAGAAGTGCGACACAGAACAGGAATTTTGTATTGTCTTGACATTACGTCCTTATATTGTAGAGTATTTTTATGAGTGTGGCTGTGCGTCAATTAAACAAAGAGCCAAAGTAAATTATAAGCTGCTAGCAGAACCGGAATCGTGTTGCGATACGTACTGAGAACCCGGAATCGAGTCCGTAACCTGCTACTCTAAAATTAGCTCGTGTATCTTTTTTGACAACACTAACAAGTGTATAGAGATTAATACAAATATAAAAGGTTAAATACTGAGGGAATGTACTGTATAATAATGCGTAATAATTATAAAAATAATTATCATCTTTATTATTTAGTGATAAATAATTATTATCTCGTTTTAAGAGCGTCAACGAGGCCACTTCAATTTTGAAAATTTATTCGATTAAAAACAAACATATAAGCGATGTCATCCATATAGATAATAACGCTATAACGTTAATTCAATTATTTGTTATTAATTTACATTGAATTTTCTACACACTTCACATAATTCGTCAAATTCACCAAATATGAAATAATACATGCATCGATTGTTTA
Organism: Eumeta japonica; assembly: GCA_005406025.1. NCBI lineage: Eukaryota > Metazoa > Arthropoda > Insecta > Lepidoptera > Psychidae > Eumeta > Eumeta japonica. The sequence continues at coordinate 132,356 of BGZK01001445.1, forward strand.
AGAAATCCGAAACTTACAAATATACAGGCGATTCGATTTTCGACTACTGACGCCATATTAGGACTATAGAGAGAATGGTCGACGCCAGCTATCTCACTCTTACGTACGCTTATTCGTATACTTTCTTTTATCTTTTAATTTCCGATCTAGCGGAATACATAAACAATCTGCGGTTGCTACCAAAATTGTCCTACCACGAGATAGGACAATTGATTGTGGACTACTATGACTTTGCTTGGATTAAATTGGTGATAAATTATTTTGGAGCTATATTAATTCAATTTAAATATTTTTTATAAATGCGAATTATAAAATATTTAAAAGAGGTCAACGAAAATTAGATGACGGTATAAGAGTGGAGGAAGAGTAAAGAGAACTGAATAACCATGACTCCGATTTACACAGCATGGGTCTCAGTTATATATCCGTACTATCGTGTATGGAATTCCGATAACATACGAAAGATGTTAGGCGACATTAATGACCGAAATAATTGAACAACAAAATAACATTGTGGTCAAATACAAAATGTTACATAAAGTGTATTGCGCAAACCATTCGCTCTCCGTAAAGGCGAAAATTTTGAAACGACCAAAACGAGATACGCGCTTTTAATATTCACTGACGATATCCGATCACTTCGCGCCGGTCAAAGCGTGAAATGGAAAGTTCCAGCGTTTCACTTAATGTTCCGCACGCCATAAACATTGAGATGAGGGTAGTTCATTGCATTTAAATTTTATATATTACCGGTTAATATTCGATCTCGATTATCGATGCTTGATGACAATCGTTATAAATCTTTTATTGACAGATATCGATAAAAGCAGAGTAAATTTTAAAATATCTAAAACCTACTCAAGCTTTTTACAATAATTTTTTGTTGATCTCTATATTGTTAATTTAAATTAATTGAAACTATTTTCTACTTATTTGATTATCTACAAAGCGTGTTTTTCAGGTTTTTTTTCAAACTATTATTTATTTTTCACTTTTTAGTTTAATTCTCCATTAGTGCATGATTTTTAGTACTTAAAACGACAATTTAATGAGGTGCTAACTACCTCCCTGTGATGGGAGTGGATAATTTGCGAGTCTGTTGCCTTCCTTGGATTTAACGTCGTTTCTCTGGCTCCGTCTCCGGATTATTATTACATCAATTCTCCGTTAAAGTGAGTTTTGTAGAGTTTAGCTACAATTGGAATATATTCGATATAACTCGTTGAAAAACTACAATAAACAATATTTTATCCAGTCGGTGGTAACTCATGTGGGAAAAGGGTAACTTCCGCGTCTGCTATCCCTCCTATGAAATTTAGCACAATACTACCCGAAAATATTGAGTTAGTATTTAATATAATCTGTAAAATAAAAATGGTAGCGTCAATAAAGTGCAAACAAGGAACAAATGTCGTTGGTTTTACTTTTCAAACAGACATCATTATATCGTATTTCCATTATCTTGGTGCAGTATATCTATTTTTTTAATATTCCCAGTTGCTTTTTTGAAATACTGGTATGTAAATATTAAGTGAATATTAACCGATTTGGTATGAAGCGAATAAGAAAGTCGACAAAATGTAATGTTTCCGACATAGAACTGTTTTGTTAGACTAAAAGTAAACAGGATTACATAATAATATTGTTACGAATTACGGTCCAAAGATAAAATAGAATTGCAAAATTATTCACCTATAAAAGTATATTTGGTAATAGAATTCTCTAAATAAATAAGCCCCCGCGCGCCGGTTTTTACCTCTGTTGGCGTTTTTGACGTATAGCCTTTTATTTCTTGAGGGGTGGAATTTTCGAGAGGCAATAAACCCTGTTAATTTATGTCAGACGTGACAGGTTTACGACTTGTTCCGGATGATTTGAGACATATCTGAACGACCAATCGGTACGTACAAATAGCGTGGTACGCAGGAGTTGAATTTTACTTTTGCGATCAGAATATTCATAAGTCAAGTGCGGTCGACGTGACTCTGGATTTCTGAATATACAGCTGATGTTCTATGTGTTTCCTTTTAGCTTATCTCAATCTTCGAATCCCTGATAGAGTCCTTTTATAACAACATTAAACACTTCTCACTAATGGAACTAATAAAAAACTTTTACCATTCCATTTCTTTGCAGTATCCTGAAGTACTTTTTTAATTTTTGTCAATGTAGAAAGATTTAGTAATTTAAAATTCAAAATCAAATTATATAAAGATTTTTCTATGCAACCGATATCTGTAAACTAATATATAATACTATAAAATACATATTCTTTTTGGGTCCAAAAGCGTTATTTTAATACTTTTTAGAAATATGAACACGTGTTACTACACTAAATATGTAAACTGAGAAAAAAAAAATATTTTCGAGATATTTTTCATTTAACTAATTAAGCGCAACAATATCTATTTCTTTTTAGCATTTTAGAGGCACCAAGGAGCATGCGAACCATCAAAGAGCAAGTGGCCACCGTCGTCCATGAACATTCGCAACCCCGGAAAAGTCACTTGCGCGTTGTTAGCCTTATGGATAAGAATAGTATATCTGATCTATCAGATATCCTATTCTCCCTCTAGGGAAAAGTGGTGTAGTTAATGAGAAGTATGGTGATGGAAGGGGAAGAAGAAAACAAAAAAAGAGACAGCTGTTACTTCACGGAAATATTCTGCGAGAGTGCGGTACCTCTCCGGTCGGGGTGGCCCATTTTCGTGCTACGGACCGCAGCACGGCTCGACCACACCGGTTACGAAACTTCAGTGGAGTTATCTTTACACATTTCATAAATACAGATGCTAAATGCTATGGTATATTATGGCAATCATTAGGTACATAAATATGTAGAAAGTTTAAGAATTGGCAGTATCATATTTTAAAATAAGTATTATTAAAACTAATTGCTTAAATGAGCAAATATTATTCATTATTAATATCATGATTAATCAGGTGTTGATTTATTTTTATGCAATTTTAGCTTTTTTATAAAATAGATTTAATCTTTGTTACAAATACAAAAGCCTTATAGTTTTTTGGTAATAAATAACTTATCAAAAGTGTCCGTTACTCTAACTACATTTTAGAGGTAAATAATCATTATTTGAAATGTAGAAAACAATTTTTGTCACTTTTGAAGCTTGAAGAATAATTTATGAGAGCAAAGCAATGTTCTTTGACCACAATCATGCCGCCTTTTAAATTAGAACAAACAAACAGACATTTACTTTATATATATTTTGTTTTCACTAATGGATAAAGAAACACATTTTAAAAAGTTTAAGAATTTTCATATGAATTCATAGTAAAAATAAAGTGCGAAAATTGTTGAAAATAGTTTTGGTAAGGCACGTAATGACACTTTATTATATAAACACGGAGAAAGTGTACAAACTCCGTGGAGGGCATGCTTGTCAATTATACTACTGTCCCTTTTTGTTTCATTATAGACGTCATAAGAAAATGTCCGAGTAGAAAGGAGTGTTGCTGTTTTCTAGCTCTATGCTATCGTTATTCTGAGACTCATGACACTGATGGTCAAAAGTTAAATTTAAAGGGTCAATACGACGAGTGAAACCTTATTTTAATGAAAACATGACCAACAGTCGTCCCACTGCTATCCTGCAAAGGTCCTTTTATATGATTGAGAGATTTTACGCTCCATGTTTTCCGTTTTAAATATTACAAGTACTTTCATATTTAACAAAAAAATCATATACTCAAAATATATATTTTTTGAAATTGCCGTAGCTCGTAGGTGAGTAAGAATACAGACTTTAACGTCACTTGATACGTTTCGTCATTTTGCATAAGGAAATACCACATTTGAAGATTGTCTCGTGTGATAATTTCCATATGGCCCGAAATATGCATCAGAAGCGCGCGTTTGCATTTGCACATTTATATGCAGAAATGCAAACGTCTGATTAATCAAACCAGCAGGTCTGGTCGGACCTGTTGGTTTTAAAACTCCATAACTGGGTTTTTTTCATTTTATTGCAATGTATTAGATGTCTATAAATTAATATTATATATGACTCTTCGGGTCGGATTAAGTTCTAGTTGTATGTTGTATATATGTTAACTAGTCGTAACAAAATTGGGTATATATAAAGTTTTATCAGTTTTAATTTTGCTAATATTTGTTTCTGATTAGGTTTAAGTCTGTTTGAGACAAGAGAGGCAGTAGATATGATAACATCAATAAACTTTGTGAAACTTGCTTTATAGTATCTTTGGCTGGAAGAGCCATCATCAATCAAAAAAATACCGCTCTTGTTACATTATACGCATTTTTTGCCCAGTAAAAACGTATACGCCAAAAATTTATAAAATATATTTTATGATTTACAAAATACAATATTAAAATATTTACAAAGTTGTTCGAAAGTATCCGTTACCGAAACTTATTACGATATACTTTCACTCGCTTTTTTGCCTTGAACAATCATTTGTGAATACCTATTTGATTTTGCACAGGAAAAATCAGTAACAAACAATATGCAATTAGCGGCTTTGTAACTAACTTTCAGCAGAATAATAACATAACTTTTAGAATTTTATTTCCATCATCTCAAGTGAAAAAATTCTAAAGCTGCTATATTTTCGACTCTAGTTGTACTTGATTCATAGGCAACCAACAATTAAATAAATGTATATTCTGTGCCTAGATGTAATCAAAATGCACTAACAACAAACCACTATGTGCTTATAAACAATATTGCAACATTAACATGGTTATCTGTTAACTGTAATCTGTTACCACACTTGACATATACTGGTTTTCGTAATGCCAGATATGGTTTTTGTAATGCCAATATAATTTATTGTTTAATATTAATAATAATTTTAATGATACTTTATATTATATGAAAATTTGAATTGGAGTAACCCAAAATGCAATTTACAAATTAAACTGAGAATAATAATAATTATATTTTTCGTATCTGTATTGAAACTAAGTACCTACTCGAACTGTACCATGAATAATTTTGATGTTAATTAATCTACCTAAATCTGTATTTGTCGGCGTTAATTTCTCAAATGACTAAACGTATGGTAATCAAATTTTGCATAGACCGACAAATTCTTCTGAAATACGGTTCAGGATATAATTTGTACAGAAAAAATGTATACGAAAGCCAGAAATAATAGCAGCTAAAAAAAGTTGCTATGTCCAAAAAAAGAAGCAAGATCGGCATCGAAATAGAATTAGCATTGGAAAAGGAAAGGCATTGATATATTTGTTAAGCGAGGCCGAGATCGAAATCTAGAACTGGAATAGAATTTGAATTTGAAACAATTATTGCTAGATTTCAATTTGCACATCGTTAGCATAACACGGCCAATAAAAAAAATATATTCTAATACCGTAGTAACTGCGATTTGCAAAATTTGCTATTTCGCATTAGATTCATCCGTTTAACTAACTTTTCCCCGCAACTTAACCAGCGTAAACATCGCATAAATCTTCTAAATTTTTGATATACCTATCCTATTTACAATCCAAACCGTCAAATCCCGTTGTCGTTTTCTATCCCGACTTTGTCCGGATTTCTGTATTTATTTCGATCCCGTAAGCAACTAATGACCTTAAACGTTCGGCATTTTTTTTTACACAAACATTTCGATGCTATGTGTCACGTTTTAAAGATTGTATTTTCGAAAATACGTGTATCCGACGTTGATTTAAGGGTCACACACCATATCTGTGAGTGTCTCATTTTCATTAGTACTCGTAGTTTCAGCAGTTTTCCGTTAGATATACCAAAATATTTACATCCTTCGCTTCTTTTTATAGTATAGTCAAAAAGCAAAAGAGCAGGCGATCCATCAAAGATTTACTGTCATTGGAGAGTAGACAGTAACCGTGATCTATGGCACTCGTAACCCCAGAGGAGTTACTAGCGCGTTGCCAACCTTTTCGGGGGAAATAGGACAACTAATGAAGAGTCGTTTTGATGGAAGGAGGAAAGAGGAAAGTGGGCTACCGGAACTCTCACTCGCTGGCCGAACGGAACATCGGAAGCTGCTACTTAACGTCCGTTTTCGGCGAGAGTGTAGTATTTCACCGATCGAGCTGCCCCATTTTTTTGTGCTGCGGCCAATTTGACCGTAATATGGCTTCTACCATATTTTCTATTAAATTGTGAACGAATTGAACGACAGATCAATTAAATTTATGAGTTAATTGAATATTATTTTCAATTATATAGATAGAGAGCTTGGACTAAGTCGTGATTAGGATCGGTATCAAAAACAGATCATTTTGAGATTTAAATCGGAATTCGTTATGTCTGTGCGGGTATTTCTGCGAGCGGGCGACGGTATTTATAATACAATTTCATTTCGTAATTTTTACGAAAATGATTAAAAGACCGATACACCCTCCCGTTTTATTAATTTATTGTTAGATAAATGGCGGATCAGTTTTTATCATTTATTACAAACTATAGCAAACATGAGGATAATTATTAATGCACTGTTCGATAACAGCTGTCCCGTTCTCGCGTTTCGACCTTGCGTAAGGCAAGTCGCAAAAGTCGCTACCGTCTCCGTCTCGCGATCGGATTCATCGCTGCAGTCCCCTTCGGACACGCGCACGCGCACGTACGATAGAAAAAACGACGTCGAATCAAAACCGTGGTGTTTAGTGTTGAAACAAATATTTGTGGTACTAAAGAAATTATTAAATAAGTGAAAGAATTAATCACAAAAGTGAATAAATTAAAGATAGTGAACGAATGTATAGTGGTGTCCTAAAATTGAGAACGAGAAATCAAAGCGTGAAATGATAAAATTCTCCAAGGTGGTGTGAAATGAAAATCAGGTCCGGCAGTGGAACCAATCATTTACCGGTACTTTTGGGGAGATTCGCACTCCGCTGGCTGTTCAGAAACGCTGACCTGTTGTGGTTCGCTTATCGGTCAGTGTTGCCCTTCAGGTAGATTGAAACAATAACAAATGCGATAACGACTTTAATAACCTAGATAACGTACGTTTTCTTCATAACATAATTAACAGACAGGGAAACTATTGACTATTCAAAGACGACTAGGGGACGAGAAAATGTAACCGCTGACTGGATAGCGATATTGGATTCATGAAATATTATTGCCTAGTAAGATTCTTTTTACGAAATAGTTAGTAAATGTCGATATTTATTAAAAAGTAATGAATTTCTTCGCAACAGACACGTCTATGAAGTTTTACCTAAAACTGATCGAAAATAAATTTCCTTATATTTTTTTGAATAATATAATTTTACCAGTAAGTACAAGACAGAACTTAAATCGTTTTATAATTTTAACAATATACTTATCAAAGTTATACGCTATGCTATTATAGTAAATTACAATTCGTGACAGCCCAGATACAAATTTACGATAAGAAATTTAAATTTCAAAACAAAATATTGGTGTATATTTTTATTTACAGAGTGGAAAATGCTGATTAAAACAAGTAAAAATAAAAATATATATAAAATCATGCACATTTTTAATAAAATAAATTTTCTTCTATGATATTTCGCAAAATATTGCAAATCTATGTTATAAATTACATCACAAAATGTTATAACGAAATCGACGCACCGATGAAGTCTATTTAATAATATATCGATGAAAAGTTATTTTCGCGTTCTAAGTTATTGAATTTTTATTGTATATTTAAATCGACACTAATTAATTGCATTTTGTAATTTATAATAGGTATCACTATTGCAAAACGTGCTTTAATTAAAACTGAAATTATTGCTAGGACCGTGAATAGCGTGAGTTCAGTTCGCAGCTCGCCTTTAACTTTAACTTTAATATCTATTAAATTAAAGCTACGCAACGGGGAAAATAACAGCGTTATACAATTATTAACAATATAGTATTTCTGTCAATAATTTGCTTTCATTTGATAATATAAAATAATAACAAAAAACATGGGCAACTACTTTAAAATAAAATTATATCGATAAATATCTAAACAGAATCACCGCATTTGTTCACGATAGATATAATTTTAAATTGAAATATGCCAAAAAGCGACAAATACGTAAATTTCTACTCATTCCACTCGGACAACACCATTGAAATACTTAATCAAACTTCATAAAATATCCCATCATCGTACAAAATGAAATATAGGTAGATACAAGCATGACAATAAACGGTGGTGAATGAGCGGACAAGACAAACACTGCCTTCTAAACGGAACTGGACGAGTTCCTATCCCGATAGACAACACGAGCCGCATCTCTCTGAAAAAATAATAAGCCGTCGTTGGCATCCTCTCGACTAGCATTGAGCCAGCTTAGGGCGATAGAACAAACATGGCACAACAGGGATAAATGTAACATTAAAAGTTTACCTTTACTTCGACAGCAAATGTAGCTGTAGTTCATGTAAAGCGTTCAATAAAAAAAATATTCTCACAATAAATTACTGAAATTGTTGTCGAGGATGCCACGGCTGCAACAAAAATCTATGCATGATAAAATGTACGAGGACAGTAAACTTAAAACGAAACTGGGCGTATAGGCAAGGATAAGAGAAAAATTAGAAAAAGATATATCATTCAATCATTGATTTACAAAAAACGGAGATGCATAGTCCCACGCTCAAAAATGGCCGCAGTAAATGAGTGCTAAAACACAGACGGTTTAGCACTCATTGTAATTAGAGTGGTTTCGTCGCACCTTCCGTTACTACATCGAAGTGTTCTGTTAAAAAATGCAAAACTAACACGGGAAAAGCTATGAAAAAGGATGGTATTTCTTATTTTCGATAAGCAAAATTTAGTTTATTTATAATAGATGATCGATCACGTATTATAATGAGTATTCGATGAGTATTTTGTATGTCTTTCTTTAAAATAGCATCAAAGGCCGAGATATAAACCGACTTAAAGAAATAGGTCTAAACAACATCAGCCTCATTATTTCTTGCGTTATCATATTATTAGTCGCTTAACAATAGAGACTGTTCTTATACTAATAGGAGTCGCCTTTTTATTATTTTTTATATTTATACAAATCTTAAAATTACCTCGAAAGGAAATCGTACAATAGATTAATCCTATTCTAAAAATATGTTTATTATATTTAAATTTGTTTTTTAGAGAATTGTATAAAGTATTATGTTCATTAAAATGTGTTAATGTTTGATGAATCGTCATCTTATTTTAGTAAATGAATAATAAGAAAGTTTTATATTACTATACTCTATACATTTTAAAAATTATCAAGTTCATGAATATTTTCACCGACACTATGAGATTAAAGGTTCATATTATATTAATTTTAATCTTAGGTGATTACTACATTAAGTTTCATTGTGAATAAAAATATATAAATCTTTTCATACGTTCAACGAAAAAACAATAATAAACATTTAAAATAATATTAAACCACTCCCTCGATGCCTCATTTTAGAACGGCACGTGTAAATTGTAAAAGATAGAGCTTATTGTCTTCCAGTAATAAAGTGATCATGACTTGTTCTCTTTGCAAAAATTAACGTTTCATGACGTTTCGATTGAAACTTTAAATGATAAATAATGTTCCTTCCTTTCTTTTGTTTGGCACTGCAAAATGGTGTTGTAAAATTTTTGAGGTGAAAATAGTAAGCAACTATGCATCTTCCTTTTTATGCATCTATGCATTCAATGAAAAATGGTACACCTGCTCAAACATACCATATTTAATTGTAAGTTTTTGAAAGGTTTGTAATTATATGTATTATTTAATGTATTAGATATTTTCTAATGTGACGTTCTAGATAAATGTATCACAATGGGTTTTCTAAGTATCCATCTATAGAATTTTCGCTTTTATTCATTACGTTGGCATCAGAAGGATAGTCCTTTAAAAGGATTTGTCTAGTTAAGCCCGCTAGACAGAATCATAAATGGGCAACGCGATCTTTTATTTTTCGTTGGTTTAATTACGGAATTGGAAAATGTGAGTTTACACGGTATAAACATATATGTAACGAATGCATATGTAATAAAAGAAAATAGTCCACTACCTAACCGTTAACGTTCTAATTTCATTAATTTGTCATTTTAGATTTCTGAGACAAACTTTTTGATTGTGCCAACATTGTCTATCTTTTGTCTATTGATCGCTCTATCTTGGACTTCAGATGTTGTCGTACTGTACTCACAATAGCATTAGCGACTGTAAGAAAAATCCTTGGTACAATAATCGCCGAAATTAGATAACTCGTTTTAGACTCTAATATAAAACATTAAAAAGGAATAAACTTACATACATACAAGCAAGTGATTGTTCGCTCTCTGTTTCGCATAATCAGAGAGTAAACAATATCAACCAAACGTTCATAAAGTATGTAGAATTATATAAGTAACTATATTGGCAGAAATCTTTCAATTTCATTTTAATTAAGAAGTTGCTTGTTTCTAAGTTTTTTCTAATTTTAATGATGCACGTTTGAAATTAGAAATTGGAGACAAATTGCAAGAAACTTTGAATGTTTAGACCACCTAAACAATTCTGTTTGTGTGGTACCTTCAAGGACACTCATAAAATTACGACAGAAAAAAAAATTATGGCTAAACTCATCAAAACCAAGGAACGCGTTTAGAAATAAATTATTTATCGAAGATGCATTGCAATGAATTAAGAATTGTTATCAAAATTATAATATTGCTGCCGTATTAACTAGCAATATTTTATGTTGTATGCTTTTAGAGTTTTATTTATTTTTGTAAGCACACATTAATTACACCTTCATAACGGTTTTTAGCTTTAACAAGCGTTAAAAGGAGGATGTAGAACGCCAAATTAATTTTAACAGTAACTTTATGTTAAAAGTCAGTTTGAAAGGGGATGATGAAAGAGGCCCTTAAATCAAGACATTTTTAGGAACCATATTTCACAAGTTAATTTTAAAAACTTTTTTCTTTTTCTCTATTATGCTAGCTATCGAATCGAAATATAAAATCGCATTTTCCAATTCCAGAATCAAAGCAACGAAAAAAATAAAAAGGTCGCGTTGCACATCCTTCATAAATAAACAACGAAACCCGGTCGCCCACCTTGTACCGTACAACTGGCACTCGGCACGTCGCATCACAGACACGAAATCCGTACAGTCTGCATTCAAATAGCGTCCAATGCTGTTTGTTTACGGCCGGAGCGCGCCGTTACGGCATTAATGGCATTGGCGGGCACGAGGACGCGCCTATTAGAATGCGCTAAACGTCGACTTCAGTCTACGCGGGTTGGAGCTGCTTTCCAACTGAAAAAAATAAATAAATGGGATTCCACCCACGAGTAATATTATCCTATTCGACTGGCCGTGGGCCGATGGGGTTTCTGCGTACGCAAATAAAGGCTAACTAGAGTTTAACGATCTATCTATATCATCCTGCACAGAAATGTAGGACTGTGCACATCAAAAAATCATACTTAGTACTTCATGATACATCATTACATTTCGAGTGTAAACATAAGAGGTGTCTGTTTTTGATTTACTGAATCTGTCACAAAAATCTTACATATCTCAAGAGTGGCTCAAGAGTAAACGGCACGAAGGATATCTTTTAGCTGTTGCACAAAGTAGGGCAGCCTGGGTTAAATCGTTGTTATACAGTTCGTCAAAAATACGCAATCCTTGTAACAAGTTTTATTACGTTACAAATTCCCACAATCTGGTGCTGTTTATTACAGGTATGCGATACATATTGTGAGTTTCACAATAGATATTTCAGTTGTGGATAAAAATAGTCACAAATCTTTAAGATTATCTTATTTAACTGCTAATTGTAAAGTTAAAACAACGTATTTTGATGTGTTTACCTTTTAATTTTAACAGTTAACTATTTCAATTAAGAGTTTAAAGCATACCGCTGTAAGTAAAGAAGATGAGATTTAGAAAAAAAAACTAGCAAAGAAAGAACTAAACAATTTATAACCATATAAATGCATATAAGTTAGATTTTTAACGTCATTTTGTTGTGTTGAAACTATGTATGAAAGTCATGTAAATCAATTTCATCTCCTAATCCTATAAATCGCACCATCGGCCAAAATCGGCCACATGGATCATATATCAAAACATACTTAAAATTATGACTTCGTAGATAACGCTTAACATTTTTGAATCGGCCACTTAGAAATTGTAAAATTATAGAACATATTTACATTTAAGAAATGGAAAACTTTCCTAACCTTATTACATATGTATATTTTATTCATCTGTCATTTGTTTTTTGTATAATCAGCGTTAACAATCGTTGGTCTAAAGTCAATATGAATTTAACGCGAGAAAATTTTCGAGCAATGATTCTTTACGTTAACATTTAAACCAAAAAGAAAGTTGTAACAGCTTTGGTTGGCATTTCATAATGTAGATCCATCCTTTGCTACATATTTATAAACGGTTTAACGAGTTCAAACGTATTCAAACTGATCTGATTGATGGTTTGCGTAAGGCACATCCTCCTACAACGACGACTAACAATATCAGTGGTGTGGCTCATGATAGAGACTGACAAAAGAGTGACCTACCAGCAGATTCGGACAAGCTTAGGCATTGGTATGAGTCAAATACACAAAATCTTTTATGAACATTTAGCGGTCAGAAAGCTTTGTACTCGGTAGATACCTCATTATTTGACCGAAACTCAAAAAATTCTGTCATGTTAATTGGTGCCGCAAAACGATGCAAAGATGTGGTGACCCAAATATGTATAAGATATAGTTACAGATGACGAAAGCTGGATTTATTGTTACGATTCCGAAACCAAAAGACAGTCGGCTCAGTGGGTGTTTCCTTTCAAGGAGTTGTCTCGGTAAAACGAGGTCAAAGCGTCGGAAAAAGATATGGCGGCCTTCTTCTACGCAATGCAATAATTGTTTTAGAAGATAAAAGAAAGAGCCACTACATAATGGTACACTAACAATTGTTTGCCTCTTATTTTAGAAAGTGTTCGAGACAAACGACCACGCAGTAAGATTCCCGTTTATCAGGACAACGCCTCGCCACATACTGCTAGACAAACAACTATCAATTTGGAGACGTTACTTAAACGTTACAATAGAATACTGGCTCACCTGTCTTACTGCCCTGACCTCGCACGGTGCGATTTTTATTTATTTACTAAAAAAAAAACCTTCGAGGAAAGTGGTTTATGAATGCCGAGCAAGCAGTGGCTACATATGAAAAAGCCGTCAAAATGACCCCTAAGTGCCGAGAAAGTGTTTCTCTTAGTGGTTCCATCGAATGCATCGATATACGAGGACTGCTACTTATGTGCCCGGAATATCAAAAAATTATTTAATATGGTTTCATTGCTTTTCAAAATATTTGGCATGCCGATCGATGTACTTTTGCATTCGCTGAAACCAATTTTTACAGCACTTTTTCCATTCTGCTTGAGGTATCTCCAAAACGTGTATTTTGAAAGAATCAACGCCTCTTCGCAGCTCGAAAAACGTTGACGACGTAACTTATTCTTCACGCTTCGGAATCAGTAGAAATCGTTGGGTGCCAAATCGAAGCTGTTCGGCGGATGACCCGTCAATTCGATATTTTGAGCTTCCAAAAACCGCAGTTTTTCGGCCTACGTGTGCCAGCTAGATTATCAGGATGAAGAATGATTCTGCGTTGTCGGTTGTTCTTTTTTATTTCTTCAAAGATTTCTGGTAAACCAATGGTCGTAAACCACTCCGAATTAACCGTTTTACGATTCTCTAGTGACACTGTAACAAGTCTATTTATACCAAAAAACAGGCAACCATTTGCTTCAAAGTTCTTTTGGTACGAATCACTTTGTGGGGTTCGGCTCATCTTGGAACATCCACGCCATTGACTATTGTTTACTTTAGGGATAATACGCATAGATCTAAGATTCATCACCTGTGCAGATATTATAAACAGATTTTAACGCACCATGATGTATTTTTTTTGTTTGCACCAATTGACACGAGTCTGTTTTTATCGATGCTCAAGTTGTGCGGAATCCAACACAAAGCAAATTTTTTACACCCAATTTTTTACTTTATTTTTATATTATAATTTTTTTATTAATATTTTATGTATGCCCCTCATACCCAACCAGGGACGCCTCTATTTCGCAATATGTAACATATTAATCTTGCATTATTAGTTCCCGCACAGCATCGTTGTTTTGTGGTACAATAACTGATTTAGGGCGACTTTCTTCAAATTCGTCCGTGATCATAGACCACCCACGATTAAATTCACTAAACCAAATTCAATAAATTAAAATACACATAGTTTTTGATGGCGCTTCGTCCCCAAAAGTTGAAGTTAGTTGATCGATGCATTATTTTTGAGTTGGCCCACGCCGATAATCGTAATAGTTCATCGCACGAAAATTTTCACGAGTAAATCCATAAAGACACACAATTTAAAAATGACGCCACAATAGTAAAACAGTTGACAATTACATGAAATAAACTGTATTTCTACAGCCAAAAGTTCTATTTTAAATGTTATAATTACTTTTTAAATATTTTTCTGTATGTGGCCAGTTCCAGATACATAAATAGCAGCCCTGGAATTGATCTCAATAGATAGTATTTTAAAAAACTTAACTTGCTATTTTGCCCAGATTTTGGTTTTCTAAGGACTTTTAGTTCATAATTTTGTTGTATTGCACTTGAAATTTATGCAAAAACTTATGTGGAGCCATATGTATCTTAACGAAAGAAGCATTAGAGATAGTCAGTTAACTCTTAAGTGAAGACTCCCAGAAACACCAATAATATGAAATTTACGCGGAATAGATATCTTTTTTGGTTGTGTGGCCAAAAGTTTTAGTATCATCTTCACTTCATCGATGTTTAAAGACGCACCTTTTCTGTAGTAAAATCAATTTGAAACGTTCCATCAAGTTACACTTTTATCATTAACCAACGCGATTACTTACAAAGGGCGTGACTCATTAAATTAGTAATAAGGAGGTACATACACAAATTAAAAGGTTTGGTTGTATGCCAAGCGATTCATTTTAATCTACAATGTACACCGATTCTTATATATCAGGTCACGTCGATTGCCAGATGAAATATTCAGATAGAAACTAGAATAAGAATTAGATCAAGAGCGAGACTACGACAAGATCTATAATATGCATAATGAAATTATTTTATGACGCACCCAGAAATTGAAATGTAAAACTAGTACCTTCATACTATTCATAAGATAAATGCCTGTCAAGTGTACTAAGTAACAAAAAGATGAAATAGATACACCATAAATATTCAATTAGACAACTCGAGGCTAGAATATATGTCGAGCATTAAAATGCAACAATCTAAAAGTCATCGACTGTAACTGACCTCAATTAAAAACAAAGACCATTTGCATTTCTGAAACAATAGGGTTCAATTTACATAGCTACCTAATTTAGTAATAATTATTTTCATTGTTCGTCTGCAATCAAAACAGAATCATAATTATCACTGTCGGTATTGAGTTTAATGAAATATCAGACAAATTTCGCATTATATAAACACAAAACTTAAAAAAAAAAAAAAACATATAACGTTGACAAATCTTAGAAAATAAGACAAAAATTATCATTTTAGCAGAGATGATACGCTAAAAAAAAGGCCGAAATCAAAGTATGAACTGAAATAAATGAAGACGAAATATGGATAAATCTCCTTGAGTCCGGAGAAGACCGGAGCAACAGTGAAAAACTAATATGTTGTACATACGAGAGGTATGCCAGAAGTAATTACATACGCTTTCCTCAATAATTTTATATTGGCAAGTTATACACCATCGTAAATACTGGTTATTTAGTGATAAATTTAAAATGGAACATCTTTAAATTCAATATATTTTTCTTTAAAATGCTTATTCTTATAATAGGCCAGTCATGTTGTACATTACAAGCAATAAACGTGATGTAAAGCTAAATTTGTAGTATGTTATTTGAACCCATTAGAGAAACATGAAACTATATTTTGCAAGCAAAAAAAGTTGTGCTAGCTGTGTTATAAGTGAAAAACGAAATAATTTTCGGACTTTTTTTACTTTTTGTACTTTATTTCATAAATTATGCGTCTTTTTTTAAATATTTCACAACATCATTTTTAAAGTGTATTAAATTTACGACAATTTGATCTCACATACAGTCCGTATGTCTAATAACTTACAAGATACTTTAAAATTGGCATTTAAAAATCTTGGTACTATTAAATGGACTGGCATCTAGTGTGAACAATGTGTACTTTCAGATAATTAACAAGAGTGAATTAGACTCTTTGTTTTCTTATACACGTTTCAATCACGGGGTATCTTTCACCCTAGATTAGTATTATTTGTACAAGCATTCTCCGGTTGCGATACTACTCCTGCTCTTTTCTGGCATGGAAAGATGAAGATGTTGAACGTCCTCAAAAACATTCCCAAATGATAGATGTGACTACCATATTACAACAACCTGAAGCCATTAATTAAGAAATAGTTTCTACTGGAAATAAACTCCTACAACCAATCTTCACACTCTTCGTTATGAATTTTCGTGCGACCAGCTGCTAACGCCAAAATACAAAATTCATTTGGCGGAAGACGAGCCAGGTCGTCTTCCCCAAATGTAGAGGCTGCAACTCAACATGCATATCGAACATATCACCAAGTTCAGAAGTGGCTGGGAATAGACAAAATCCAATTAACTAGGAATTGACCAGTAACCAGCAGGGACCTTTTCCCGTGAACTCCGTAAAGACCCAGCTTTTCAAACTCTCCTTCAATTTGTATCATGCAAGTGCCGCAAAGGTGCACTGGACGAAGTTGCACATGCCAGAAAGCCTAAAGTGATCCGCTGTTTGTTAATTCTATCGGGGCAAGTCATGCCAAAATATCACCACAGAAATAGACGACTCTGACAGCGAAGAATATATCAAGGCTTTGGAGATGTTTTATCAACAAAGTTGTCTCAACAAGATGTTCAACCGTACCCTAAAAACGTAAAAATATTTTTTTAAGATTTTATTTTTGTAATATAATAAATATCGACAGACCTAATAACTTTATCTAGCTTTTCTTTTCTCCTAATGACCACTATTTCATGTAATAAGTGTTTAGGTTAAGTCCATATCGTAAAATTATATTTTCCCATTTTAGTTTTCGCAGCGATCATAAAGTAACTATAAGATCCTAACCCGTTTTGTGTTTTGATGATAAATGAATATGTGTACTAGAAATTAGTTTCGTATAGTTTTCTCATAAGATGAGTTGCTGTACCGATACTCAGCTAAAACAGGAGACAAAATAAAAATTGTTAATAATTTTTTTTAATGTCGATATTTAATGTTTGTATCTCGTAAATTATTAGATGTACCGAGATGTGGGTTAAACTTAAATTGTGACAAATTTAATACATTTTAAAATTATATAATAATTTAAAAAGCATAGTTTAGGAGGGTAAAAGTACAAAAATGCTAAAAAGTTCAAAATTTTACAGTTTTCACGTACGAGTTTAACACAGCTAGCAAAACTTTTTGCTTGCAAAATATAGTTTTGTGGCTTCTCTAATGGGTTCAAACAACATACAAAATTTAGCTTTACATTACATTTAACGTTTTTAAGATTTTTGTAAGATTTGACTGACCTATACGAATCTGGAGTTCGCTTTGCAACAATGGGCCAACCAACTCGTGATCATAACCTACGATTTGAACGATGGATAAGATACATACCCAATTATGACATGTAATTTCTTTTTGTTCGGAATCTAGGTGAGATCAGGAACAAAACTGATTGATCGATACAAAAGATGAAGAATTCAAAACACATAAAATGAATATTTGATGTTTGCATCTATGTGGCCTACCATTAATCCGATAGCGATCAAACTTGGGTGATGTTATGTAGTACATATATTCGAGAAACTTTCTAAAAAATTAGCAATTGTCTGTGGTTTCATTCGCGCATTTGTACTTCTAAGCCGAACTAATGAGCCGATTCTAAAATTTTCACTAAACAGGTGAATTTACAATATTTTTGACAAATCAAATTTAGCCTCCGGCTTTATTCATGAACTTATATTCCTAATACAATTTTAATATAATTCTTTGACTTATAACATTTGCCCCCAGTTTCATCCAAACTGGAACAGCGGCTGGTAGCAGAATCGGAATTGAAAATGGGGCAGGAAACAGAATCCAAAACAGATTAGGATAGAATTGAAATCGGAAACAGGACCGAAATCGCGAACGGCAGCGGGGTCGACAACAAGTGTAGGGATGAGATCAGCATCAAAAGTATGACCGGTATCGAATACAAAAGAGACAGGATTGAGATTTACATCAAGCGCTACAAAAATTAGGCCTACTCATTGTATATCCATGCTGACGGAGCTATTGACATCAATTGTATGCCACTAAAAAGGGCAAAATATCTGCCGGGCCAGCTAATGACAGACATGCGGAAGTGATATCCTAATATGAGTTTTTTTTACTTACTACAAATTTCAAATATTTCCATAAGTCATCGACGGATCTAAATTCTATATCCATATAGTTAGGAAAGTGAGTTTATTGTTGGTTTCTTTGCGTAAAATATCTACTTTGCACTTTTAAGTTTGGATAATTTATTGCATTGAAAATCACATGGGAATTTATTTTACTCGGATAAGGGTGAAGTCAGGATGAGAATCGAGGAGCGGTATCGAAACTGGAACCGATAGCTGGAACGGAATGTAAATTGTGAAACCGGAACCACAGCGGGGACCAATATGAACTACAGGATTCAGAATGAGATTGGATGCCATGAGGATCGATATAAAATAGCGATGATTTTTATATCCACTCGAGCAAAACCGCAGGCAAAGCTAATTTATATGTATGTATTGTTATTGGTAATTGTCGTTTTAATTTTCTTATCGTTTGGCCTATTCATCTCTCCTCGGCAACGTTATACATAATTCCGAATATACAATATGAAGATTTATTATATATTTATAATATTTAAGAAACTGAAAAATACTTTGAACAACGCTTATATCTACATATAAATATATACTGGAAACCGACATGTCATCATAATATACTGCTTAGAGCGGTGTGCCAATAGAATTC